>CM040400.1:12025418-12070418 GCA_022702515.1 Ilyophis sp. 1 JC-2022 | reverse complement strand
TAATGCGTCTGAATTCATTGCTGAGCCCACAGCTGAAGACCCTGTCTATGGGCTTAGAGCGATGGAAACCGTGCTCCCAGCAGGCAGTGGTTGGAGCCATGGAGACGGCGCTCCCAGCGTTTGGCCGTTCCAGGTCCCACCTGAAGCAGGTTAGCGCACCGAGCGGAGGCCGCCAGCAGGGGGCCTCTGCTCAGGGCGTTCCTCTGCCTCTTGGAAAAAAAAAAAACCTGAAACGTATCGAGCGGCAATGTGCTGGGTGTGCTTTCTCCAAGTCTGGCACTCTTTCGCACAGGGAGTGCTAATGACATCCCTGAGGCCTAAACTGCTCTACACGGAGAATGTGGACCATAATGAGGGGTCTAACCCAACCACAAATGCTCATCTATCATATAATTTGTCCCCAAATAGCAGGAGGATACATAGAGTTCGATGTCAGGGCATTAGGGTACTATTCTCAGGGCTCAAGAGGTGGGTTTGTGGCAAAGAAGTCTGTAGATGGAGGGGATGTCAGGAGGTATTTAGGTAAGGTTCCCTACTTTGGCTGTTGACGGCTGGTGATTGATTGGCAGTATTTTTTCTTTTGACTTTGGTTCGGCCCGCGTGTGCTGCAGACGAGGCTGTGGCCGTAAGAGGAAGGGGACGCCCGTGAAGGTGTGCGACCGAGTCTTCGTCACCGAGGACGAGGAAGAGAGTCTATCTGAACACAGCTACTGCCCCGGTGAGAGACTTCCTGCATGTCTTCCCCCTCTCTTTGTATCTCATCTGTCTGTCCGACCGTGTATAATGTGTAGTTATTTTGTACATGCGTACATTTTGGCTTTCCTTTTTGCATTACGCTCTGTACAGGTATACTGTCTTTCTTTATGTACACTCTGTGGGGATGTATGGTTTCTCTGTGTGTAGTGTTCTGTACAGCTGTATAGTTTCTCTGTGTCTGTAGTTACTGTACAGGTGTGTGGTGCCTGAGTGTATAGTTTTCTGCACAGGTGTATGGTATCTCTGTGGGGGTGTATGGTTTATCTGTGTATAGTTTCTCTGTGTCTGTAGTCACAGACTAGTACAGGTGTGTGGTGCGTGTGTGTATAGTTTTCTGTACAGGTGTATGGTCTCTCTGTGGGGATGTATGGGTTATCTGTGTATAGTGTTCTGTACAGCTGTATAGTTTATCTGTGTCTGTAGTTACTGTACAGGTGTGTGGTGCCTGAGTGTATAGTTTTCTGTACAGGTGTATGGTATCTCTGTGGGGGTGTATGGTTTATCTGTGTATAGTGTTCTGTACAGCTGTATAGTTTATCTGTGTCTGTAGCTACAGACTAGTACAGGTGTGTGGTGCCTGAGTGTATAGTTTTCTGTACAGGTGTATGGTATCTCTGTGGGGGTGTATGGTTTCTCTGTGTATAGTGTTCTGTACAGGTGTCTTAACTGCACTCTTCTCAGGTGACGGACAGTACCAGGAAGGAGAGGAGGACAGACTTCCCCCGCCTGACGGACCCTACTACCTCGCTGACCCGTCCCAGCTATGGTGAGAGGCGGGAAAATGCTGTACTGGTCCGGCAGTGCGCGAGGGTGGCAATTGTGGCAGGTGTTTGCGGGGTGTGACCGGGCACGTCCGAGCGTGGCACTGACTCTGGCGCGCGTTTTTTTCCCGCAGCGTTTCGGAACTCGGAGAGGAAGGGGGCAGCGGGGCCAGGGCCGCCGTGCTCTACCCACCGCCGCCAAACTGCCGCATCAGGGAGGTGCATTGCGGGAGCCAGGTGCGGCTTGTCGTCATAGCGATCCGGGACATCACCAAGGGAGAGGAGATAACCGTGGACTACAGTCTGACTGAATGGGGGGAGAATGCCATGGTGAGCGTTTGAGTCTAAATGCCGTTGGACATTTCAGCGACATAAGCAGCGTCTTCCTGGTGGTCAGGCACTTAACAGGCGGTTTTTACTGACCGTTATGGCTCTCAGGCAGGGTTACTGATGTGGTTATTTGTGCTCTGCAGGGCTTCCATAGCTCTGTCTCTCCAGGAGGGTTTGAGTGCATCTCTGATGTTGAGAACACCGTAAAGAAGGTAAAATGGCCACCTGTTTTTGCCTCATCTCTTCCACTCACCTGTTCCATGGTCCACTGTTCCAGTCACCTGTCTCATATACTCCTGACTGCTCATTTTCCACTTAACTCTCTTCTCTAATGTTTAGAGCAGGGATACTCAAATCTGGCCCTCGAGTCCAGTCATTGGCTGGTTTTCATTCTTACCCTCCAATCAGGACTGATTTAATCCTGGGCCAGCAAGTGACTTAAATCTCTGGCCAATCAGTGGCATCAATCCATCAAACAAAAGAAAACCAGCAGTGCTACTGGCTTCTAGGTCCATATTTGAGTATCTTTGGTTCAGAGTTTGGTGAAAATACTGAAAAAGGTAAGTCATAATGGGGAAAATAAACGACAATAACACACGAGGGTTTAGCAGTGACTGGCAGGAAAGTGCAAGGGTCAAAGGTCAAAGCCAGAATCATCTTTATGCTGATTTCAGCTGTGTCATGTCTGAGTTTGTGTTCTTCATGGTTCTTCTATTTATCTCTCTGTTTTGAAGGAGGAAGAGTCTGGCCCTGTCTCCCTCTCTCTCTCCGTCTCAGACTACCTCACGCCCTCCTGGTCCCTCTCTCCTTCATCCTCCCCGCTCTCTCACTCCGAGCCCAGCGACTCGGACCGCGAGGAAGAGGACGACGAAGCGCAGGAGCACAGGGGCCGCATGCTGCGTCGACGCAAGAAGCGGAAGAGCGCGCCTGGTGCCAAAAAGAAGGCGGCGCCCAGGACTCCCGGCCGCCCGCCCCTCGCCTTCTCCCGCGCGCCGCCCGCGTCGGCACCCGCGCGGCCCCTCTTCAAACTGCCCACCGTGGCCGCCCCCCTCACCACCAACATCAACAACAACATCAACATCAACATCGGGCGGGACGGGGCTGCGGGCGTGGTGGAGGGCGTGGTCGGGGCCGGGCAGAGGCAATGCTGCCTTTACTGCGGGCGCCACTTCCGCTCTCTCGCCCGCCACCTGGAGAAGCACCATGCCCAGCAGCCTGAGATCAGAGCAGCCATGGAGCGTGCCCAGACCAACCCGCACAGCACCACTGTGCAGTCACGCCCCCCTCCTGCTTTTCTGCACTCCAGCCTGCCCCTTCCCTCCTCAGCCCCTCCCACACTCTTCTCCAGAGAAAGGGAGGCTCAGGTTCACGGCGGGAACAACGGTGTCTCCCTCTCTCTGTCCCACTCTCACGCCTCCCCCAGAAAGAGCCCCGCCCTCTCCACGCCACCTAGAAAGAGCCCGGCCCCGCCCCTTTCCACTCCACCCAGGAAGAGCCCGGCTCCACCCCTTTCCACCCCGCCCAGGAGGGGTGTGCCCACGATGGCCACGCCCAGGAAAGGTGGCCGCAGGTTGAAGAAGGAGAAGGAGGAGGAGCAGCCAGAGGAGAGGCAGAGGACCAAAGAAGAAGAGGCCTCACTTCCTGTCTTTCAGGAAGTGCTGAAGGAGGGAGTGCAAGAAGAGAACCGAGTGAGAGAAGAGGAGAGTGGAGGAGAGGAGAAGAAAGGAGCGATGTCGAGGTAGGAGGCGTATAGTGTGTGTCAGCCAAACAAAAGTGTGTATGTTTGTAGAGTGGGTGTGTTTTCGATTATGTTACGTTTTGTGAGTCTGGGCTGGAGGTATAGTGTAAACAACTGTCCAAATCATTCATATTTGAAATTTGGAATTGAATTTACAATAAAATTGAAGCATCCTATGCGGTTTACAGAACTTTCTTTGTAAATGGTGGATAATGAAGAATTTTATACATTGTCAGTTTTTTATGGAATAAATAAATCATGCCTTTTTGGTGTTTGTTTTACCAGTTTATTTAGATAGTTTATTTAGATATGTAAAAAGTTAAATCATTTACTCCTCCCCCCCCCAGTACTCGCAGGCCCCACATGATGCCTCTGCTGTCGTCGCTGTCGTCCCTGGTGATGTACCTGCAGCGGCTGCAGCACTCGGCCTACCTGTCGCTGACGCGCTCGCCGCAGTCTGCCGAGGCGTGGCGGCTGCTGTGCCACGCCAGCCTGGCGCTGCTCATCCTCTACAACCGCCGGCGTGAGTGCGAAGCCTCCAAGCTCACCATCCTGGAGTACAAGAGCCGCGTCACGCCCCAGTGCCCCATCCCCGTGCCCCCCGGCGCCCCGCCCGCTCTCACCCCGCTCGAGGCCTCGCTCTCGCCCTTCGAGCGCCAGGTCCTGCCCCACCTGCCCCGGGTGGGGGTGCAGGGCAAGCGGGGGCGGGTGCAGCCCCTAATCCTGCCCCCGCACAGCGAGCCCTGCCTGGAGCTGCTCCTACAGACCCGCCCCGGGGTGGGCGTGGACCCGCAGAACCCGTACGTCTTCGCCCGGCCCTACCACTCCCCGGCCACGCCCCTTCGGGGAACGGACCTGCTGCGCAGCCTGGCGCGCTCCAGCGGCACCCGGAACCCGCGGGCACTGACCCAGACCCGCCTCCGGCGCCAGGTGGCCATCCTCACCCAGCTGCTGCTGCTCGGTGAGGGGGAGGGGCAGGGGGGAGGCAGCGCCGGCCAGCGCCTGGAGAGCTTCCTGCAGAAGGAGTACCACGTGACGCAGAGCTGCGCCGGGATTGGCCAGGACCCGGGGCTGATGGGCCGCGTGGGCAGGGTGGTTTTGTGTGGAGAGAGGGACGGGGTTCTGTTCCGGGGGATGAGCCTGCACCACATTTGCCTGGAGCTGGATGGTGAGTGGGGAGTGGGGAATGTACGCTCATGTGGGGAAATGTTTCAGCGCTTTGGTAGGGCTTCATCAACACCTGGAGCCAATCAAACACATTCTTTCAGTCATAAACGCTTCCAGATAATTAAAAACCATCGCTCTCTTCCTCTCCCCTTTTACTCCCCATCTCCCTCCTTCCTCCCTTCCTCCCTTCCTCCCTCTCTCCCTCCCTCTTTCTCAGTGATGTCAGGGAACTCTGCAGACTCTTTTTCTGAGGACTCAGATGGGGAGCAGAATAAGGAGAAGGGAGGGGCTTCGTCGTTGGGGAAGAAGGGAATGGCGAATGGCAAGTCCCCACGTCAGAGGCGAGGAAATGCTGCCCCTCCCAACTCCGCCACCCCCAATGGCCGCAGGAGGGGAGCAGGCCAGCCAAAAACAGGTGTGTATATGTGTGTGTGTGTGAGAGAGAGTACTGATAGTCTGTGTTTATATGTACGTTCTGATAGAGCGTGTGTGTGTGTGTGTGTGTGTGTTTGTAGGTGCCGTATGTTCTGAAAGTGCTTGTGTGTGTGTATGTATTATGAGAGAGTGTGTGAGAGAAAGTACTGACTGTGTGTGTGTGTGTACTGATAGTGTTTGTATGTGTATTTTGATTGTGTGTGTGTGTGTATTATTCTGATAATGTGTGTACTGATCGTATGTGCGGTCCCCACACAAACAGGGAAGCGTGGGGTGCTGAAAAGGCCCTGGTCTGAGGCGGAGCGCACCGCCGTGGAGTCCCAACTGACGCGCAACATTATGGAGCTGCGTGTGCCCGCCAAGGCCGACTGCGAGCGATGTCTGCAGCTCTCCCCGCTGCTGGTCAACAACCGCCGTGACTGGAGGGCCATCAAGTTCTACTGCCACAACCGCATCCAGCTGCTCAAGAAGAGGGGGAGGAGAGAGAGCCTAAGCCTCATGCAGGCCCCGCCCATCTGCTGAGGAAGACCCCCCCCCCCAATAAAAATAAATAAATAACGGCCCCGCCCAAGTCTCACCAACCCTAAAATCTGCCCAGTCCAATCTGAACTACAGTCAGTATGAGACATAAGCCGTTTCAGAGTTATTTGGTTTGGTCTAGTCCACACTGGGCATAGTTATGCTCTGACTTGGTGCACGCATGCGGATTTAAAGGGATGTGAGGCTCTTCATGAGACCAGTATATTTTCGTGGCATTCTCCCTCCGTTCCTTTTGTTGAATTCAAAATGGCAGCGGCGCGGTCTCTATAATCAGTTTTCTGTTAGTACTAGATAGATGTACTTTGTCACAGGGTGCTGCTGACGAACATATATAAGGGGCAAGGAGGTGTTACTCCTAACATTCATGGTAAAGTGTCATTGACTTTTTTTTTTTGGAGGGGGGGGGGTGAGAGATGAGGGAGTGTCACGCTTAATAGTTTGCTTTGCAACCTCCAACCAATTTTGACCATGTGAACCACAGTACCGTCATTGCTGTCCATGCTGTCCATATTGACAGTTACCCTATTCTCCTCACCCCCACCCCCACCCCAAAAGTGAACGGTGCATTTATTCACCGGAGTGACCTTGTTTTGTTTTTTTTAAATAATTATTTTTATTATTATAATTTTTTTTTTTTTAAGTGACCAGTCTATCTGCAGCCATGTTAGAGTTTCCCTGCTGTGCTGCATGTAGATAACTGTAGCTGTACTTCAGCATATAGTCTTCTACAGTACACGTTACCTGTAACTGTCTACAAACTACCTGTGCTGAAACACTACGGACGCGCGCACGTCGACAGATACTTGAACCTCTTAACAAGTCAGCATTTTTCTCTGGTATTTGGTACCCTAAGCCAGCGTTCATATATTACTTGTCCTGTAAATAGAGATATTATCATTGAACTTCGATATTGTCTTGGTTATTAATATAATTCCTTCTTTAATCTATGCTGTACATATTGTTTGTAAATTATCACGGGCAAAAAGGAGAAAAAAAACACGTACCACAAAATTACAGTGTAAAGTATGACTTTGTTTTTGTGTTACAGCGTTTGTTGGCTTTTTTTTACAGTATGTAATTAAAGTTACATGCATACATTGTGGTTATTTCAAGAACAGCGGTCGCATTAATTAATCCCTGTAGCTCTAACGCTACATCTAATGACTGCATTTCCCAAATGCACACAGGGGATCCCCATGCCCTGACCATGAGTTCACAATGTCAACATGGCCATTTCTACATATTCTGTCATGTTTCTTTCCTCTGTTGGACAACTTGGTCCTCTTCAAATTGTGTAATGATTTCACCGTGAGCTGAATCCCTTTCCCCTCCCTGTGCACTGAACACCTGATGACTGTTGTCATTAATGATCATGGCCGTGCAAAAAAGTTAACGTTACAGAGCACGTAATTATTTTTATCAGAGTATCTGCAACATATTTTGTTCTATGACGTGCTTCTTGGCAACGTCATTTTTACAAAACTAAACAAATTTCTAATTCTCTACATTGCCAATTATAGACCTGGATGTCATTCTGCAACTGGCATTCCGTGACTGGATGCTAATACATTTAATTCAGTGTATTATATAATAGCGTAAACTCCAGACACTACATAAATACATTTTAATGATAATATGTTTGATATTGATAATATATAACTTGAATATATATCAAATAATTTTTTTTGTAAAAAATAAAAATCCGTAAGGTATGCTAATCGCTAAACCTTGCCCAAAACTGGTTGAGGGCTTTCTTTGTGTTGTATACTGT
Source organism: Ilyophis sp. 1 JC-2022 (assembly GCA_022702515.1). Lineage (NCBI taxonomy): Eukaryota > Metazoa > Chordata > Actinopteri > Anguilliformes > Synaphobranchidae > Ilyophis > Ilyophis sp. 1 JC-2022. Next base: position 12,062,920 of record CM040400.1, on the reverse strand, counting down.
CAGCATGTAATTATGAGCAGCAGAATAGTGTGTTTGTTGTGTAAATATACACGTATGCCCCTTCGCAGTTTTGTTTCAGGAACTGCAGACTTTGTGGATCCAGATCCTGTTTTGTTCCGTCGGGAAAGGATGACTGACGTCAGAGGGGAGAAATGCGGGGCAACCATGATCAATTTTCATACAACGTAGCCTACTGTTTCCTATATGGAAGAAGGTTACAGTGATCTATAAGGTACAAAGGATTGTATTTTTTTCTTAAACAGAGAGAACATACTTAGAACATTAGTCGAAGTATTCTAAGGGTATTATGCATAGTCTACTCTAGATTTCAGCCTCTGAAACGACTATTGACTAATTTTGTTAATTTGGTAATCATGGGGTACATGCTGAATTCAAAACAAGTAAACGGTTAATTATAGCCTACCTAAGCAAGCACCTACTCATTGGCCATTTCCAACATTAATTGTTTATTGGCAATAGACAAAATAAAAGGGTGCACATATCCCTCCTGGGATTACAGTGCCAATAGTTCAGTGAAGACTGGTATGTTGGGAAGATGTCAGCCTCGCTATCGGCTCTGCTGAATCTTCAGTCCTAGGGAGTCAGACTGAGCATGCTCAGTGCTCGCCATTTCAGCCAGCTGAGAATCAAAGAGCTCTTTCTGTCCCTACACGCAAACACACACACTCACTGAGCACACACAAGGCACATGCATACGCGCATGCGTGCACAGGCGTGAAAGAAGCAGACCCATCTCTAATTTAGTATGTAAACAGTACAGGGTCAGTGCTTTTATTTACTTTAACACACATGTAAACACACACGTACACTCCCATATGTGCACAACCCCCAGCAGGCATATGCACACATACACTCCCACATGTTTGTTTATGCACACACATTTTGGTCACCTTAATAGACATGAAACCCTCATAGGCCTCACCTCCCTGTACATCTGAGGCCACTTCTACTTTAGCTTAGGCTACGCAGGTTGACCAACTGAAGATCTACTTTAGCTTAGGCTACGCAGGTTGACCAACTGAAGATCTACTTTAGCTTAGGCTACGCAGGTTGACCAACTGAAGATCTACTTTAGCTTAGGCTACGCAGGTTGACCAACTGAAGATCTACTTTAGCTTAGGCTACGCAGGTTGACCAACTGAAGATCTACTTTAGCTTAGGCTACGCAGGTTGACCAACTGAAGATCTACTTTAGCTTAGGCTACGCAGGTTGACCAACTGAAGATCTACTTTAGCTTAGGCTACGCAGGTTGACCAACTGAAGATCTACTTTAGCTTAGGCTACGCAGGTTGACCAACTGAAGATCTACTTTAGCTTAGGCTACGCAGGTTGACCAACTGAAGATCTACTTTAGCTTAGGCTACGCAGGTTGACCAACTGAAGATCAATGGCACTGTTGAAGTACAAACCCCAATTCCTAAAAAAGTTGGGACAGTATGTAAAATGCACATAAAAGCAGAAAGCAGTGATTTGTTAATTCTCTTACATATATTTAATTGAAAACAGTACAAAGAAAATATATTTAAAGTTTTACCTTATCAACTTTATTGATTTTTGTAAATATACACTGATTCTGAATTTGATGCCTGCAACACATTCCAAAAAAGTTGGGAAGTTCAAAAAACACCTGTTTGGAACATTCCAAGGTGATGTTATCATGACTGGGTATACAAGGATTACAAGGAGTACCTGAATGTATTGAATGACCAGGTTATTTCATCAATGGGCATATTCCAGGACGACAATTCCAAGATTCATCGGGCTCAAATTGTGAAAAAGTGGTTCAGGGTGCATGAGGAATAATTTTCACACATGAATTGGCCACCAGAGTCCTGACCCTAACCCCATTGAACGTTTTTGTGATGTGCTCGAGAAGACTTTACGGAGTGGTTTGACTCTCCTGTCAAAACAAGATCTCGGCCAAAAATTAATGCAACTCTGGAAAGAAATAAATGTTGTGATGTTGCATAAGGTTGTCAAAACAATGCCACGACGAATGCGCGCCATAATCAAAGCGAAAGGCGGTCCAACGAAATATTAGAGTGTGCGACTTTGTTTTTGCCATGTAGTGTATCTTATTTTCAGGTGCTCTTACAACCGATACTATAATCTTTCTGCATTTGGATCTCTATTGAAATTGGGGGGTGGGACTAGATTAAGCTGTAAATTACATGGGAATAGTATAGAACACATGGTTGGCTACATGTCTGTCAGTCATCAAGGGTCTGAGGTATCAAACCAGCCTCAAACCATCACTCTGCTGACAAATATGCAGTAGATATGGATGGATCACTTTAAAGGTTGTTTCTCCTGACTTATTTTCCTTTTGAACTCTGGAAAAATAAGTCAGGAGAAATAACCCGTAAAGTGATCCATTCATATCTACTGCATATTTGGCAGCAGAGTGATGGTTTGATACCTCAGACCCTTGATGACTTAAGTTACAGCCATTTAACTAACCATGTATTCCATACTATTCCCCTGTAATTTACAGCTTAATCTAGTCCCACCCCCCAATTACCATAGAGATCCATTCAAATGCAGAGAGATTATAGTATCGCTTGTAAGACTACCTGAAAATAAGATATCAAGAGTCTTTTGAAATTGTTTGGTGACAGACATCAGGAAGTCATGACATGCAAAGCATATGCAACCAAATATTAAATATGATAACTTTATTAAAGTTTATGTTCATTTGTCCAATTACTTTTGGTCCCCTAAAAAGGGGGGAGGGGGGGCTTTGTATAAAAATGGTGACTGAGAACCACAGAAAATGGTTTATTATTCGTTATGTTGGAGCTGTGAGTCAGCTGATTGAGAAGATGAAGCGGTTCTATCATCATCGTCATCATTATCAAATTTAATAATCAACTCAATTCGACCATCTGTGGGCGCAAAGGACAAAAGGCTTACAGCGCCAGCCCCAACAATCAGACTTTCTGTGGAAAGTCCACTTGGGCCAGCAGTATGAAAGAAAATACAAAATAACTATTTTTTAGATGCAGATCACTCTGACTAAAACATTTTTTTTTTAATTGCATCAGAAACTAACAAAAATTATTAAGTAGATTTTAATCAATGAATTTCTGTCTGTGTTTAATGAACACAATGAAGAGGGGAAACCTTCATTTCATACTGATGAAGAGAAAGTTCTACTGTCCCTAATGGAAGCGAGATACAGTAAAACATCCAATCAGGATGAGGGGTCATCAAAAAGAGACCTCATTCTCCTTTACTCACCTTGGCTGGACAGTGTATATGGTGACTGTGATGTCCCCTTCTTCATCACACACATGCGCGCACACACACACACACACACACACACACTACAAACCACATACCTACATACATGGACACACATACACAGCTGAATACTTTATTTAAATTCTAAATAAAACATGCAGTTACACAAATGGTATCTGAAGGATGGAAATTTGTGTCTCCCTTTGTTTATTAGGAATTACTACAGGATAACTAAAGATCTGTCACACTAGCATTAATTTAAAGGCACACATAGCACCCTCTCCTCTGACCGCATAGGGATGGGTGGGCCAGGGTGGACCATGGCCACCTACATAGTATCCTGGCTCACCCATGTATCTTGGCTGAACTACCACACCCAATTGTGAATGCACATCTAGGTAGTTCTGGCCAATCTAGTTTAATGCAGGTCCAACTATATGAATATTTCTGGCTACGCTGCTGATCTCCTCCATATAGATAGATCACACACCATGCACATGCACACACACACACACACACGGATGAACAATGGACACACGCGTGCACACATATTTGTATGTGCGCATGAATGCACACAGAAACACACATGTGCAAAGCAAGCACACGCAAGGACGCCCACTCACACGCACAGATGCTCACACAAGCATGAACACACATGCATGGACACACATAAACACATGCACACACGCACATACACACTGAAAGTAGGTCGCCAATGGCAGGCGGAAAGAACACAAATGAATTGCCGATGTTTACATTCATGTAATTAATACAGTTGAGCATCAGAGGGCGCTGTTTGCCTCTATGTAATTTATTTTATTTTTTACCAGTGGATTATTGTCCCTTAATCACTCAGCAGTATCAGTATATGAAAAAAAGGGTGTGGAGTGAGGAAAAGGAGGAAGTCACACACACACACACACACACACACAGATGAATGTTCAAGTTCAATTAAGTATGCCTAGACTGGCATGTTCAAATATTTTTTTCTTTGTCACATGATTTAATTAAATTAACTTCAGCTTTGTGGGCTAGTGTGCCTGTTTGGCTTTGTGTGCTGTATTCCACGTGGTGTTTCTGTCTTATCAGTCATGCAAATGCTGCCCTCTTATTCAGTTCAGTTTTTTATTGTTATTATTCATTACCCTGTTGATACGTTTATTTTATTGTCACTAATATTTCTTCTCAAAACAATGGAGTTTTTATTGTTTCTGACATATTTTGAAACATCTACGGTGGCTCTGAAGCGCAAAACACAAAAACAAAATGAAAAAAACAAATACGTTCGGCTCTGAAGTGCAGATTGAGCCGCTGAAGAGCAAAATACAAAAGCAAAACGAAAAACGCAAAAGCAAATACTTTCGGCTATGAAGTGCAGATAACGCCGCTGAAGTGCAAATCACAAAAACAAAAACTTGCAGCTCTGAAGTGCAACATGCAAAAAGAAAAAACACAAAAACTAAAACTTACAGCTTTGAAGTGCAAATCAGTGAAATCACAAGCATAAGTGAGACCATTATTGACCGTTAAAAAAACAGACACATAGGCTGTGACCGAATATCACATCCCTTCGAATATTTGATTCAACCATAGGAACATATTACGAACTACACTTTATTTTTGGTAATTCCATCTTCATAATCTACACTTTGTAACCATTGTTACGTCCCAAAGTTCGACGGAGTTATAATAACCCAGTGAACACACTAATAATAACACATACAAGACACTAACCAGAAAGAGCAAACGTAAAATTACAATACCAAAAATAATCTATTACACAAAAGATATAAGACAAGACAAAACGCACAATGCACCACACTTACAGGATGAACAGAACATTAGGCAGTCTAGAGCTAAGGTAGCCTAACCTGAAACAATGCTACTTAGGCTATATACTCTCGACCGAGACGCAGGAAAAAGTGAGTCTTCCGGCAATACTAAGCTGAGCCTAGCTAAAAAGGTGTTTAGCAAAAACAAAGAGAATAACGGTCTGTCCACCTGCAACTTCAAACAGAAGAATATAACCGACACGTAACTTAATCTAGTGACAAAACACGGCAGCAAATGAATGATGCAGAAAACGAGCCAGCAAGAGAAAATGGGAGACAGAATCTGCACGGCAATTTGACCGTCGTCGCCGCAGGTGCACAGGCAGGCAGACTCCACAAAACAACGCCGTGTAACTGATTGTCAACAATCATTGTCAATATCAACTGATTGATATTTTCAATAAAAATAAAAAATATATTATGAACTACTTCCAGTTTGGACAGTTTTGCAGGATTTATTTCGTACACTGCTTGCAAAGTGAGCGGACAGGGCACATATAGACAGGGGAAGAAGGACAGGGAACAGGGAACATAATATTGCACTTCAGAGGCGCTTACACTAATACACTTCAAAGGCACTCGCGTTTACTTATGCTTGTGTTTTCACCGATTTGCAGTTCTAAGCTGCAAGTTTTTATTTTTGTGCTTGCTTCTTGTTTTTGCGTTTTGAACTTCAGCGTCGTTATCTGCACTTCAGAGCCGAAAGTATTTGTTTTTGCGTTTTTCATTTTGTTTTTGTGTTTTGCACTTCAGAGCCACCATATAATATGCATAAATTACATTTTCTCAAATCTTGGCAGTCCACCACAGCCCAGTTTGGGAACTATTGCCCGCAACGTTCGCCCACGTCCGGTGATCAATTATGGGGCACATGTTGATAATTAACAGGAGACTAGGAATTGGGTGTCACGCCTGTCCACCAATGGATTTGCCATTAAACAAGAGTTGATCTGAGAAGGTGGCATCCCTATAGGTCCGGGATACATTCGTCCACACTCGAATGAAAATCCAGCAACCAACAAAGCAGCAATTAACACAGCGGGGGCCTCTTCCTGCTCCGTGCCACACTTACATCCTCTCGAAATTAAGCCAATGAAAATCGGGTACGTTAACGCTTTGAACTGAAACCTAGTGCAGTCTTTTTGAAGACGTCGGTCAGCCTCTCAGGTCTTATTTCAGCTCATGAATATTTAAAATAAGGGGCTGTGCCTTGAGCAGACTACTTTTTTTCCACAAATGCGCAGGCGCAGTGTACTTCGGGAGAGAGGAAGCGGTCGTCGTAGAGGGGTAAACAAGTATCTCTGCTGGAATATATAATTTATTTTTAGCTTAAATACTTTATTTTAGTTCTAAAGCGGGTTGAATGGTCTCACCTTTAAATAAAAACAACAAAAAGGGTAACACTCATTGAAACTAGTTACAGAAATACAATCGAGTTACACCTGGTTTGTATCGGCATAGGTTGCTGACTAGCTAACGTTAGCCAACTTGCTAGATAACCAATCCTCTACGGGGGTAATCGCACCCAGAATTAGCGACTAGCCAGTCAGCTATCGCGACCTGCATTTCCGTTAACGCACTTGGTTCAGAATCTTAATAAATCCTATCTGTTTGACCCTTTTTGTTGCAGTTCGTTTGGTCGTGAGATTCCCGAAGATCCTGTGCATGAAAACGCACGGAAACCGACTACACGGGGAAGACTTGGAAGACGGGGAAAGGAAATAGCGAGCTAGCCACCTTTAACATATTTAATTATTGGACTGAACCAGCACAATAACTGACCAAAGTTAAAACACTGGCATGCTTGAATAATTACTGAGAAGACGAGCTCTGTGATTAATTAGAATTAGCCTAACGTTAACTAACCCGGGGGGTGAGAGAAAAGCTGGTGTGAAACAAAAAGCACGGCCGGACGAACCCTGGGACCCTCGGAAAAGAATGAGCTATAAACCGATCGCTCCGGCCCCCACCGGCTCCAACCACACCCCGCCCGGTGAGTCTTACCCCAACTATTAATCAGATTATGACATTATTTGCTAGCTACATTAGTTCTGTACCAAGTATAGATTACAGTTTTCTTCGTGAGCCGGGTGACTATGAAGTAAATGCATGGAATGAAAGGAGGTCAGGGGACGGCTAAACAGGGGGAGGAGAAGTAAGGGGTGTAGCTAGGCTGGGATAGGGGTAAGACAGTACCATCTGTCTCTGTCGAGCTCTCTCTCAGTGGACTGATAATGCACAGTGCTGTCCGTTTACAGTGCGTTCAGCTGGCACATGGACACAGTGTTTATACCGTTAAACTCCCTATAAACTCCCTATTCCAACCCATTGTAAGAGCACTGCGATGTACGGTGTATATGAAGTCTGCTCTGGATGTCAGTGCTGGACTGCTGATTGTTAAATGCACTGTGGACATGACCAGCCTTTTTTTTCTCCCCCTCTTACAACACCCACCCCCCCACCCCCCTTCCTTTCAGGTTCCAGCGTGCCCTCTCCCTCTCTCCCCTCGTCTTCCACCTTCCGCCCCGCATTCAGTGACTTCGGGCCCCCTTCTATGGGCTTTATCCCGGTAAGGCCTGTCCCCATATCTCTGAAAGCACACCATTTATCTTTCTGTGCCGAATTCAACATCAGGACACTGTGCAGTGCAAAGCCAGGGGAAGAGCAGACTACAGACTTAGTCAGCAGATTAGACTAAAGAAAGAGCCAAGAGAAAAAGGAAAAAGTTATCTGGATGAAAAGCTGCCAGCCGCTTAGTCCATTCCTGCAGCCTCTGCCATCCTGGACAGTGTGATTCCACACAACTTCCAGGATTGTTGGCTCACTTTCTGGAGCTTTTTCATATCGTTTCAGTTTTAGTGTGTTTTTGAGTGGCGGTTGGTTTTTTTGTGTAAGATGAAGGATAATTTGGATATTTACAGAATTTTCTGACAGCCTGCCGGGTGGTATAGGGGCATTCGGGGGTTTCTTGTCTGAAGCCAAAAAACATTTTCAGGTGGCTCCGAAAGCAGCCTGTACAGCAACGTTATGCCACCAGAGGCTGCTGTGGTCAGGGAAGGAAGTACTGTCTGGCACAATCTAAAAACTGATTTATGCTTGTAATTTTGAATTGGAGGAAAAAGTAAAGGGTTGTTGTGATTCTCTCGCTCTCTCAGCCAGTGAAGGTATCTCAGGGTTCCACCTACAGCGAGCTACTGTCCGTCATCGAGGAGATGAGCCGTGAGATCCGCCCAACCTATGCTGGCAGCAAGAGCGCCATGGAAAGGCTAAAGAGAGGTAGAGCATCCCCACAGACACTATAGTGCTGTAGGGCCAGAGGTAGAGCAGCATCCCCACAGACACTATAGTGCTGCCTCAGTGCTGTAGGGCCAGAGGTAGAGCAGCATCCCCACAGACACTATAGTGCCGCCTCAGTGCGTTGAAGCCTCAGGCCGTTGGTGGAACAAAGGTCACAGGCCCTCACCAAAGATCAGAGACTCCAAGGATCGGTGGTGACGTGAAATGCATTTGCCTCCCAAGTTATATGGCTAAAACCATATATATATTTTATTTGTATATATTTCATATTTCAGTACGGACGCACCGATACCATTTATCTTTTCAGACCGAGTACAAGTACCGCATGATCAGTCCGTTCCAGTAAAACTTGTAACCAAGTTTCAGTAAAACGGTCTGAAACTGTGACAAAGTTTTCGTAGAATAGATTATGAAACTCCATTTTCCATAAAATGTTGCCTAGGCCTATAGTCAACTTGGTATTTAATTTGTTTTCCCATGGTTTTCTTCCATAAAACATGTATTGGCTATGAAAGCCACATACACGCACACCAGTGTTTCCTATGGGATTTCCTGCAGCAGCGGGGATTAAAGGATAATTCCTTTTTTTCCCGACTTGGACCCATTTTTCTGAACTATTTCTGTAATGGTAATAATTTTTCGATCTTTCTTTTTCGATCTTTGGTCACCCCAAGAACCGCTCCGCTGTTTTACGATGGAGTCCTATGGGAATATTTAGATACAGGTTCAGTTTACCTCAAACAAGTCCAGTTTATCTAAACTTTGTATTTGGAAGTGAGAACGAGTGTGTGAAAGTTGAAATCTATTAGCCAAAATTAAAATATATTCCGCTGCATGATCTTTGAACTTGCAGAATTGACCGAACGTACTTACCTATTCAGCATGCAGGAAAATATTGTTTTCAGTGGTGTGTGGCTCACCTTTATAAGCTAACGTGGGAAATCCAAGTCGAAAAACTGTTACAATGGCTTAGGGGCTACCTGCCACAAGAGATTTATACCATCCCTGTATTAATATTTACGAATGAGGACAACCGGTAGGAACAATATATTGATCGTTGGCATTTGTTTTCCGAAAATCAATTAAATATTTTTGTTTTGTGAAAACTGCTACACGGTGTTAATAATGTGCAATTTAAGGCTGTGATTGCCAAACTGTTAATGCAAATACGAGCTGAAATCTAAAGTCAATGCCATACCCGTGCTTGTGATGTACAGACAGGCAGTGAACGGGATTCTGTGCTTTTAATGTAGTAACGTGCAGGTGAATACTATCCTTGTAACGCAGTCCTTTATAGCGTGTTAATGGTGTTCTCATTCTCCCCACCAGGTATTATCCACGCCCGAGCTTTGGTCAGGGAGTGTCTAGCAGAAACGGAGAGGAGTGCTCGCACATAGCCCCCCCCCCCCCACAAACACACACGGTTCTTCTCCATCTTGCTCTCCCTCCACGTTGACCATCAATCCAGTAAACCCAACGTCAATGCTGGTATTGTGACAATTTTGTAAACCCAATTTTTTGCAGCTAGTCGAATTAAATAAAATCGTTTTTCAATGAAAGCACCCCGCCCTGTATGTGTGTGCCTCTTGAGGTGACTGGGGGAAGAACAGAGAACACGACGCAGGTGAGGATTTCTCTCTTTATTTGGCTTCTTATAGTCACAAGACGAGCAGGGCTTTTCGCCCGTTTGGAGAGCAGAGCGCTGTGCATCACGGCTACACTCCACAAGCACACCAACACGTTACTCATCGGGATCAGTGATGCTGCAGTTTCAATCACAACAGCCGCTTGTATACATACAACTTGTGATACTCATCAAAACCTATAGCTAAACAAATACAAAAGAAAAGAACAGAAATTGGCTTGGCAGACTTTTCTTGGACATGATTTTACCCTTAAGAGATAGGCAGACCGAATATATCACTCAGTATCCATGGTACTCAACGGGGTGTTTTTTTTCCATTAATCACTTAAAATGAGACCACAGCTCATATGTTGTTTGTCTTAGAAACCTTTTAACATCATCATGTATTGGTACCAATACTTAACAGCCAACCTAAACAGAGACAAGGCTTTACGAACGGGCTTACAAACAAAATTTGACGTGCTGGAGGAGTGCCTGTAGTTAATGTCTATCTGGCTGGAGGCACCACTGTTAGCAGGCTGTAAGGATTCATGTGTAAAAACAGCGGGTGGAAGTTTGGGTAATTCGCTTTGGCCAAGGAGGTTCTGAGCTTGTAATCGTATGTAATCCGGCCTGTAAGGAGCCTCCGCACGTCTGCCACTCGCTGTCTGCAGAGCATTAAAACGGCCCCCAGCTGGCTGACCAATCGCTATGGTGCAGCCAGCAGGTTACAGATTTGTTGCACTATGGGGTCCAAAGGGCACTGTCCTCTGATTGATCATTTACTGTGTGCCCCCATCAGTGTGGGGGGGGGGGGATTTCACAACAGAACAATTCTCCCCAAATTAGGAAAGGAACCTTAATGAACCATGTTCATTACAGTGGCCAAGGATGGCAGACAGTCACCTATCGCATAGTCTCCAAGCCTGAATATAAAGATCACTAATCACAATATTAACATAAATGTGGATAAATAATGCAGATAGTTATAGTCACATTTCTGTTCCTCTGTTATAAAGGCAGGAACAGACATTTGTGAGGGGGGTGGGAGTGAGGGAGTAGAGTGACTCTCGTGCTCTTATCTGATCTACCTTTCGATTGTCTCTGTTGACCGTTTGCGTCCCTGACGCACTTCAAAATATTTTCTGTTTCGCAGTATATTTATTCAGCATGTATGTCTGTTGCCCAGTAAGTTGTGTCTGTGTGTGTGGTCGAGTCGGTTGGATTCACTTATTTTTTCTGGACAGAAGGTAATGTCTGCTTTTCAGCCCTGAAAGAGAAAGAACAAAACAAAAATAAACATTTTTTCCAAAATAGTCCCCGTAAATCTTGAAATCAAAAAAACAATTCAACACATTTTGGAGTTCACAAAGCATGCTGAAATATTTTCACAAGCATAGAAGGACAAATACATACAATACACTGAGACCTACATGGGCTTACTCAACACGCCTATTACTTTCCGTAATTAACCAGCAAGTTGTGACGAGCTGCATTTTTCACAGTAAAACGTGTGAAAATGAAACTTAAGATTGCCGTTAAAGTACAACACCGTCTTCGGATTTCACGTTTTTGCCTACGGGTGACGGAAGAGTGGGGCTTTGTGATCCCAAAAATGGGTGGAGCCACTGTGTTACCACGGTGACGGGGACTACCCCATCACTGGGGTTTATTTTCGGGCGATGAGACTCACGGTGGAGGCGGCGGTAGAGGCTCCTCCGGTGTAGTTGAACAGGCTCTTGTAGCGTCCCTTCTCTTCCTTCTGTTTCTCCCCAATCCGCTCCTCCATCTGCCGCAGCTCCCGTGCTACAGAGGACGCCAGCGAGGGGTCCAGCTCCACCACCTTGGCGAAGTCCGCCCGGGCCTCCACCTCGTTCCACACCGCGGCGTGCGCCTTCCCGCGCTTGAAGTACGCCTTCACGTTGTCTACGAGGCACAAAGAGGGAACGTTCAGGACCTGCCGTGTCTGTGTGCGCACGCGCGTCTGTGTGTACAGTACAAGTGCTGAGCTTGCCCACAATATTAATGGCTATTGAACTTAAAGAAGTTTGGTATTTAGCATCATAAGCCCTGTTAAGAGGTTATTTACGATCATATACAACGGTCCATATCAAATTGACAAACTTTGCAGTCTTGAGATATATTTACCGTTTAAAGATTTATAGAACTATTTTCAGTCGCTGTATAGCCATGTTTTTAAACTTCTGCTTGAGATTTTGGGAGGTCTTGGATTCTACCGTAGAAGAAGAGCTGCGGATGTATATCTAAACCTCCGTTGGTGTCTATACAAGTCAACGGATTTGATAAAATGATAAATAAAACCCGATACAAGCATACTTTGCGACGATTTTTGTGTCAGAACATCAACGGACACCAGTGACCACTCGGTGAGTTTCCCGTCTTTGAAAACGAGAGTTTATGGAGTTTTTTGAAGGATTTTCTATATGTCCATCCAGATCCATTGTGTAAGCTCTGACATGAGCAATAAACATATCTCCTGACTGCAAAGTTTGTAAAAATGTTGATATGGACCGTTGTATATGATCATAAATAACCTTATAACAAGGCTTATAATGCGAAATACCGAACTTTAAGAGATATTCACAGATACTGTAGGTGGTAGTGTATATAGGTTAGGGGATTGTGTAAGGCTATGTTCAGAATGCAGCCAAAAGTGGCCTGATTTCCCCCCACACGTGACGTAGTACGTAGGATGTTTTTAGAAGTGTGAACACTTTGGAGTCGTATCCTTTCGGTTCTGATTTATCCCGTATTTGTATGTGGGAACAAATTGAATATGTAGGCTTACGACTCACCCTCATGCTTGTACAATATAGATGAGCAGTGGTCCAGAACCTCATAGTACTGGCCCTGAAGCAACCGGCACTGGCAGTAGTTCAACAGGAGGGGTGTGATCATGTGGTCCAATCGGAACCAGCTGTCATCCCCTGGACGCTCCTGATTGGACAATTGGGAGGGAGAATAAACAGTAAGGGCCCCCAGTATATTAAGTCTACTCCTGGCACCTTGACAGACTGAACTGTTGGTAAGCAGCAAACAGCAGTTATGCAGAAGTGACCCTGGCCAAGCGAAACCCACCCTACCCTGGGTTGTTATGCCGAATAGCATTTGGTTTCACACAATAAGGCCCAACTCTTAAAACTATTGGATGGATGGAAAGGAGTTATCTTTTTTCACTAAAGGAATGCAGAGGACCTGACTAAACTGGTCTCACTATATGCTTCCATTAGCCTCCCAGTTTGGAACTATAAATGGTGGTTTTACTGTCAAACCAGAAAAAAAATTACTTTTCCATTTCGACTTCTTTACTACCCAATAGCAACATAGTTCAGACAGGACAATGAGTCCTTGATATACTCCACCCCTAAAGCCTGCTATGCATCGCACAACTGAGGAAACCTACACAAAAACTTGTTTTGATCAGCTAATCAAGCAAAATAATTACTTCACTTTCACGTAAACCAGCTGGACTACGTTGCAACCCAGGGTAAGATAACTTACAACCGTGTGAGTCTAAAATAAAAGAAAAACAACACAGCCCTGTAAGACTGGAGATTCAATTCAGAAGAACCAGGGTCGTGTCAACCAGTGATGACGTGTAGAGTTGTGTCCCTCAATGATGACACAAGTCAATGATGACAAGGCTGTTTTCCTCAGCGAGGACTTACCTTCATCTGCAGGTTCTTTAGGCAGGCGATGGCGTTGTGGTATTTCTCGGCAGCCGCACCGATCTCGCCCTGCCGGTACAGCTCGTTCCCCTCTTCGTGGATCTGAGGCACTGCCTCCAGTTTCTCGTCGTCCGTCATCGCCCACGTGTCCAACCGGAAGGAGCCAGGAGGCTGAATCTGGGCACGGGGGTACAGCTGTACGGTCAGAACAATGGCCACAGGATTTTGCAAGTGTCGCACTCACGGAAAGTAACGGCGAGACGGTTGTGAACCTGATTCGGCCATCTTGAATGTGCGGCTTAATGTTTCAACCAGAGACTCTGGGTTCTTTATATAATGACTGAAGCTTCATTTTAGAATGTCATCCAGTCTGTCACTATGGGGTATACGTTCCATAATGGATTGTCCATCAAATGACACATTGTGACCTGTACTTAATATGAACCAAAGTTTCTTCATTTTCACGTTTAATGAAGGCTGTATTTTAGCTCAGCTGCTAAGAGAATTACATTTAGATCATCTCCTGGTTTTATTGGAGGGGTGTAATTAACACCAGCCAAATAGTGGGAACATTTTGATTGTGGCTGGCAGAAGCTTCTACTCTCACAGCCACTTTGGCAGGTAACCAACCAGGTTGTGTGTTATATTGTAAAAGCTAATGTGGGTGGTAAAATGACAAACCACTCTGGCCAGTGGGTGAAAAAAGTAAATTTCATGCCCTGTTCTCAACCGAAACCAAGCCGCTCACCCCTTAGCATCTTGGTACATCACTGTGTCGCACAAGTGTGAGTAGTTTTGTTTTAGTAAAGATCTGGAATTTCTGTTTTTTAAGCCCAAATGTAACCTGCTTTCACATAAAAATGTATGTTAGGACAAACAGTGCCATAGTCGATCTGTACAGCTGGAAAAAGTTATTTTGTCTTTTCGTCTTAAACCCCACCCCACCCAACACAAACTGAAGATGAGATGAAGTTAAAGGACAAAGGATCTGTGACTAGAGGCAGGCGCAGTGGCCGTGGGGGAAACGTCTCTCACCTGTAGCAGCTCCAGAGTGAAGAGCAGGGGCTGTGGATTGGCCTGCAGGGTGTCCAGGTCCTGGTGCCCTAGGGAATGGTGGGAGTGGATCTGGGCAATCCCACAGCAGTGCCGCTGACCCTCCAGGGGATCCTTACCTACGCTGATGTTCCTCAGAGACTGCGAGACCAGCGGGTACAGTGCCGTGTGCTGGGAGAGAAAAAGGCAGGGTATGAACAGACTGGGAGGGGTCAGAGACAGGGGTATGAACAGACTGGGAGGGGTCTGAGACGGGTATGAACAGACTGGGAGGGGTCTGAGACAGGGGTATGAACAGGCTGGGAGGGGTCTGAGACGGGTATGAACAGACTGGGAGGGGTCTGAGACGGGTATGAACAGGCTGGGAGGGGTCAGAGACGGGTATGAACAGACTGGGAGGGGTCTGAGACGGGTATGAACAGACGGGGGGGGGTATGAGACAGGGGTATGAACAGACTGGGAGGAGTCTGAGACAGGGGTATGAACAGACTGGGAGGGGTCTGAGACAGGGGTATGAGCAGACTGGGAGGGGTATGAGACAGGGGTATGAACAGGCTGGGAGGGGTCTGAGAGCAGGGTATAGGTGGCACGAGTGGGGGCGTTACCTTTGTTTCGCAGGTGAATTCTGAGACCTCTCCCACCCTCATGGTGATGACCACGCGCTCCCAGACCGGCAGCTTAAACTTCTTCCCCAGAATGAGCTCCATGGGCCTGCTCTGCCCACCCATCGACCGCGAGTCATCCAGCAGCGTCCCATCACACAGTGCGGTGCGGTAGTGGAACTTCACCTGGGGAGGGGGGAGGGTGGAGGGTGGAAAGGAAATATACAAAAATGGTGAGAATGGAAGAAAGAAAGAGAAGTGAAAGAAGTGGACAAAGAAAGGTGGGGAATGAGAGATTACATTTCACATAATATATAAGACACCATCCTGTACTCCACCCTTCTTAACCATCTCCGATCCATTCTGGAAAGTGGAGACATCAGAATAGGGTGAATGTGGGCGGCTGTGGCTCAGGAGGTAGAGCGGGTCGTCCGCTGATCGCAGGGTTGGCGGTTCGATCCCCGGCTCCTCCTGTCCACATGTCGAAGTGTCCTTGGGCAAGACACTGAACCCCAAATTGCTCCCAATGAGCAGGCTAGCACCTTGCATGGCAGCTGCCGCCATTGGTGTGTGAACAGGTGAGTGAGAGGCCATTGTAAAGCGCTTTGGATAAAGGCGCTATATAAGTGCAGTCCATTTACCATTTGAATGACTAGGCTTATAGTCAGTGTGATCCTGAATCTTGTGGATTTATGGAAGATTCTGGGATGAGGGGCATAACTGTTGAGTAGAATCAAAAGAGATCCTAGAGAGGGGGACAAAGAAATAATAGCACATCTGCCATCCAGAAATACCGAAATATTCTTATAAGGTTATTTTATTTGTAGCTATAACCTTAATTTAAGCTAATAAGCAATAATCAAACCAGAGGAAACGAGGATCATTTTAGAGACCCTGGTTCATTTAACTGTTCAGGTAAACATTTTCAAAATGAGCAAACCGATAACTACACTGCCTGGCCCAATGCACCCCGTGCATAGTGCCCACTGTACAAGCCTCTGGAGGCAGTGTCATGATCTGGGGTTGCTTCAATTGGTCAGGTCTAGGCTCAACAACGTTATGCAGCAATACAATTAAGTCAGCCGAGTACCTGAATGTACTGAATGACCAGGTTATCCCATGAATGGGCATATTCCAGGACGACAATGACAAGATTCATCGCGCTCAAATTGTGAAAGAGTGGTTCAGGGAGCATGAGGAATAATTTTCACACATGAATTGGCCACCAGAGTTCTGACCTTAACCCCATTGAAAGTCTTTGGGATGTGCTGGAGAAGACTACGGAGTGGTTCGACTCTCAATACAAGATCTGGGCCAAAAATGAAAGCAACTCTGGACGGAAATAAATGTTGTGACATTGCATACGTTTGTCGAAACAATGCCACGACGAATGCGCGCCGTAATCAAAGCTAAAGGCAGTCCAACGAAATATTAGAGTGCGCGACATTTTTTTGGGCCAGGCAGTGTAAACAGACCACTACCAGTCTTACCTGCTAGCTTGCCGTTTATACATAGATACCAACTTCAATACTTATAGTTAACTGCCTCAATATTTGTCTGGATAACTTTGACAGATTATCTAGAAAATGTATTTCTGACATAGGCTTCCTAAATATGACTGATGGGAATCTCCTAACGAATTTGGTTGGCTGGGGTGACTTTTCCAACGTTTCAAATAAAATCAATATTTATTTATATAGCGCGTTTCACAACTAGTTGTCACAATGAAAAGAAAAAAAAAAAACCCCCCCTAACCCCCCAAGCCAGCAAGCCAGAGGCAAGGCAAGAAAAAAAAAACTCCCTGGTAGGAAGAAAGAAACCTTGGGAGGAACCAGACTCAAGGGGGGAACCCATTCTCCTCTGGTCGGCTCAGGGTCAACGTTACTGATCTTACCCACTTGACACAACTACTGTTGTATGATAATAACCCCGTGCTTCACATAGGCTTTCTGAAGATGCTTTCACAGGTTTGCAATAATTATTGTATCCATGCTTTGAAGTCACTGCAACCTATGTTTACAAACTACGATTCATCAATCCTGGCCCAACGTAACGTTATGCAATTTGCTAAAGACTCAATAATAATAATAATAATAATTGATAGGTTTTATATAGCGCTTTTCTAAGTACCCAAAGACGCTTCACATTTTTTGATGAGGGGGAAACTCGTCTCTACCACCACCACCATCAATGGCCAAAGGATGCTATGGTATACATTATGCCCTTTCTGTTGTATTATGGAGGGACAAGTTAAGGGAGAGAGCGTTTATCATAGATCACTCAAAACGCTGACCTAAATTACTGTAACGTTACCGTTCGACTAAGATGTGGATTGTTTACATTGCACGCGTAGGTTTATTATTAACGGTCAAGCATGAATCAAGTTTTCGGTTTGGAAATTACACGGTTAATAGAAACTTTCAACTGACCGCAAAATAACACTTAGTTACGGGGAATAAAGTCCCCCTCTTGTCAGGAGACATGCGGGGAGGTGACAAGGTGCACAAACCTCAGCTCCCCGTCGATTCGCCACTTACGCTGTCGGCACAGACACAATATGGCGGACCGACGAGCTCACGGGCGAACAAGGGTGTTGGGGGCGGATAGGGACACAGCCCAAGTAACAAGGCAAGGCAAGACGTTGACTGGCAATACATTCTGCCAACCGAAACCAATAAAGTCGAACAAACTCAGGAGACTGCACAGAAGTGAAAAAGGAACACCTATTCACTTTAACGTCTGCTTTCCGGCCTCGAATATCACCAACAGAAACGGCTGCGAAAGGGGGAAGCTATGGGCACTTTCTGTTGATCTTGATTCGTCCTTATTGCTGCCAATTATGAAGTCTGTCCAATTGAAAACCTGAAATAGTCGTGAGCGGCGTCTCTCTGCACCAATGGTTGCTTACTACATAATTAACGAAGAATGACATTTAACTGACAGAACAGGGAGCCAAACAGACGCAAAGAACAGAAGTCTAGCACACGGAGCACCGCCCCTGTATTGGTACCAGCATCAAAAAAAGAAAATATGATAGCGAAAATAGCCAACTAGCTAGTTTTCGAAAACGATCAGCCAAGTAAAACACTAACGTACACCAATAAAACAACATATTTAATGTTCACAGTAAATGCACTATACGTCATTGTCAAGTCCCCAGAACGCTGACGGCAACTGCGTAATTTCGCCTAGTTTGTTAGCCAGTGCGTTTGCTTTTCAAGAAAAATGCTAGCTTGGTAACGTTAGCAGTCAAGCTATCGTGTAACGCAACAACATTAGATATGGGTACAGTCAGTCAGAGGAATGTGTTCGGGAGGGCGGTCGGTTACCTTGGTTCCATCGATAAACAGTGGAAGGTCGCCTTTGCCCGGACTGGTCACTCTTTTTTGAATCCCCTCCGCATTGAGTTTGATTGCTAGTTCCTCCATCCCTGTTCAACAGTGACAAGACGATGATCTTCGCTTGAGACGTTCGGGAACGGTCGCCTAAAGTCGGAAATGCTCGTGAGGGCGGAGTGAGCGCATGTTCCGTCTCCGGAGTCTGACGAATAAAAAAGCATGAAAAGGACCGCCCATTCGCGGTTTGACCCTAAAAAAAGTTCGTCGTCGGTACTTTGCAGCTCGACGTGTTCGCCCCATGTATTCGGCTTGTGACACGGTGTTAATCACACAGCAGTATCCAGTCAATGACACAATATCATAGGGTTGCCAACTGTCCAGAATTAGGGCCAGTTTATAGTATACTGGCCTTTAGCCACCCCACATTTAAAAAGTCAGACCATGTGTGCTTATTTGCCCACATCAAATATGCATATTTAGTTTAGTTTAAATTTTTTAAAAAGTATATAGCGAATGAATGGTACTCAGTATTTTAATTAATTGCTTCCTGCACGTGAGAAAGTGTGTTAAGGGTGTGTTTGTCCGTCAGTGAAAATGGTGGTCACCAGTCTATATCTGAACAAGTTTGTGTCAGGTGATCCTGATACAATCACAAAACCCCAGACGGCTCTTTAAAAGTAATATACAAATTTTTTTATTGTAATGTCACATTAATTATTAATACAAAACAAAAACAAATCAAAGTCCTTCTTTTGCATAGTAATTGGAAACACGTTGAAGCACACAGTGGTTTGGTGTTAGTAGTGGTCAGTATTTTAGGAAGGAGGCAGGTTAATTCTCCACAGGTGTCATCATTTACTTGGCACATGATTGGTGGATTTCATCACATTGAAAAGGGGGTATAAGGTCACTTCTCAAAATAGGGTAGATAGAAGAACTTGAACCCTCTCCGCCCTTGCACTGCACAGGAGATGTAGATCACGTGGTACACTGAAATGCAAGGAGAAACAGGGTTATACATTTTACTAGAAAAGCAGCTGGGGTTAATCAAATATTTGAAGAGCATTTGTGGATTGTTTTTTTGATAAATGTTAGAAAATGTAGAATAGGACACTAATGTCACTTTCCTACTACATTTGCTTGAAAGGATTTGCACCAGAGGATGGTGACAAGTGAAAGGGAGAGAGAGCCTGGAAAAACAGGTGCTTAGAGTCTGCCGGTTTGGAAGTGGATTGCAATTCTAAAACATGGCAAGCTTTAAAAAAAAAGAGAAAATAATCGGCAGTGGGCTGACATTTCAACGATAGGAATAATGATGGAAATGGAAGCCCAGCTTTCGAGTTGCTCTCAGACACAACACAGAGATAGAGAGGGAATAACGCTGGACGACAGATGATAAAAGGTAGAAGATGACGGATAATGGCAGGTGAAAAATACCCCCAGGAATGAAGAGCAGGAATCCGGGCAGAAAGAATATGGCACTGGAGACACCTGGAGAGACAGATCAGACGCCAAAGGTACCCGATTATAATGCATGTACACCTTTATGTACTCCACAGCTGCTGTGCTGCACTAAACACAGCTCCACATTCCTGCTCTGATCAGCGCTCCTTACTGATGCCCTGTCACAGTACTTCATGCAATTAGACACATCATTTACCTGCATGTGGATTTAGCTGTATCACGATCCCTGTGAAAATCAGAGCTGAAAAAGAGAAAGAGGTTGTCAGTATATTTTTAAATGTAATGGCAGATGGTGCACGCTGACTGGCACTGACACATCGCACAAATAATGCATATCTACGCATATTTCTGCAGTTATAGTGTCTGTCTTAGCATTGCAACACAGTTCGTACCATTCTGACTAACTTTGCTAGACTGGAGCTGCTTGCACGCGATGGGTTCGGAGGTGCACTATATAGCCAAAAGTATGTGGACACCCCTTGGTCTGGGGCTGTTTTTCATGGTTCAGGCTAGGCCCCTTAGTTCCAGTGATGGCAAATCTTAACACGACAGTATACAATGACAGTCTAGACGATTCTGGGTTTCCAACTTTGTGGCAATAGCTTGGAGAAGGCCCTTTCCTGTTTCCGAATGACAATGCCCCCATGCACAAATAGAGGTCCATACAGAAATGGTTTGTTGAGATTAGTATGGAAGAACTTGACTGGCCTGCACAGAGCCCTGGCCTCAGCCCCATCAAACACCATTGGGATCAATTGAAAGCCGACTGTGAGCCAGGCCTAATAGCCCCACATCAGTGCCCGACCTCACTAACGCTCTTCTGACTGAGTGGAAACAAATCCACGCAGCAATGTTCCAGAATCTAGTGGAAAGCCTTCCCAGGAGAGCTGTTATAGCAGCAAAATGAGGACCAACTCCATATTAATGCCCATGATTTTGGAATGAGATGTTGGATGAGCAGGTGTCCATATACTTTCGGCCATGTAGCGTATCTGCATACCCTTGCATTCCTGGGCAGATTCATCCAACGACAAACTCAATTTTATTTCAACAGGTGTATATTCTATAACAGAATCCTTCACTTCATTACAACCAACTTTAGACTGGCTGAACTCTCCAGGATAATTATGACATAATGAATTGAAGCGGCCTTTGACCCCCCGCATTGGTCTCAGGGGGCCTGCGGCTACCTACACAACTAGAACCGGTATCTTTTCACGTTGGCACGTCCCTTAGTTTTAGCTATTACCAATAGAGATTGTAAGGTACTGAAAGAGGTTGATGGGAGTTGTAGAAACAGACTGACCCATTCCGGTGACAAGGAGGAGGAAAGAGGCAAAAACCACTCTCCTGTTCTTCTTTACCAGGGGGTGAGATGTCCAGCTGAGGACAAGGAAAGAGTTAGAGAGGGATGGATAGAGAGAAGAATGTTTATGTGTGCGTGAGAGAGAGAGAGAGAGAGAGAGAGAGAGAGAGAGTGTGTGTGCATGACTGGCTGTATGAGTGTGAGTGAGAGGTGTGTTTAAGTACCTGCAGCAATGGGCAGACAGCTGGGTGACTGAGCTGAGGGTGCTAAAAGACCACTGAGAACTGCAGTAGGATAGTGTCGCTGGGTCACTGAATGGGGGGGCGGGGGGGTCCATAAAAATAAAAACAAGGAGAGAGAGGGAGAATCTATGAGTCGGTCTGGCTGTCCGCAGAGTACAAGAAGAACCCAGACCTTGCCTGACCCCGTTAAAGGATCGTGATGACCTGCCACATGGAAGCTCCATTTTCATCTGCAGTGACTATTTCTGAATCAGACACGCTCAGCATGCCGAGTCGTTTTCTTTGGAAGTTCAGCTACAGGGTATTGACATGCAGTAGGTTTTTTAAAATAATTATGAATCATTTAAAGTATATTTAATCCATTTTCCTTCTTTTTTTATCAAATTGTTTCATTGTATTAAGCTGAGGATTTTGTGTAAACTATATCTGTTTTATACAGATACAGGAAAATATATAAGCTGTGTTCATGACCAAAATATATATAAAATCTAAATATAGAGAGAAAGACAGAGGGTAAAATGTAGATAAATGTAGATGTAGCATAACTAAATTACAGAAGGTTCAGTAGCCAGCTGATTTGAATGAGCTGAAACCAAGTAAAACCCAATTTAATGTGTTGGTTAAGTAAAGGATGCAAATCCTTTCAAGCAAATCTAGTGTGAAAGTGACATTAGTGTCCTATTCTACATTTTCTAACATTTATCAAAAAACAATCCACAGATGCTCTTCAAATATTGAATTAACCCCAGCTGATTTTCTAGTAAAATGTATCATTTTAAAGTAACGTAATATACTTGCTGCTGTTATAAAGTTTTGTCTTGTTATTGAGTCACATATTTTAACATCACAAATATAACTTGGTTGGTGTTTTATTTTGCACATTGTTAAAGCACCACAGCAACAACCCCCCCCCCCCCTCCCTCCCCACACTTCCACATATACCTGATTTTGAAAAAGTTATTGAAAGAGGAGTTTCCACTGCTACCCAATGCATCTTCATTCTCCAGGTTCTAAGGGTGCGAGAGGGACAGATTGTGTTATTGCATATATAGATGGGTGACAAATTAAAGGAAAAACCAACATAAAGTGTCTTAGTAAGGTGTTGGGCCACCACGAGCTGCCAGAACAGCTTCAATGCGCCTTGGCATAGATTCTACAAGTCTCTCTACTGGAGGGATGGAACACCATTCTTCCAAATGATATTCCCTCATTTGGTGTTTTGATGATGGTGGTGGAGAGCGATGTCTAATACGTCGGTCCACAATCTCCCATAGGTGTTCAATTGGGTTGAAATCTAGATCATAGTTTTCTTTTATATCAGACACAAGTTATATTTTCCTACCTATGGGTTGAAATCTGGTGACTGCGAAGGCCATAGCGTATGATTCACATCATTTTCATACTATTTCTTAGTAAAAACCATTCAATGACCCCTTGTGCCCTGTGGATGGGGGTATTGTCATCCTGGAAGAGACCACTCCCATCAGGATGTAAATGTTTCATCGTAGGATAAAGGTGATCACTCAGAATGACTTTGTATTGATTTGCAGTGCATATGGCTTCTTTGCTCTTTGTGTGCGTTCATGTATGTTACCTGGTACTTTAGGCTGCTGTGTTCTGGTGTGCTGGCAGCGGTGGATGAATGACTCTGGGGTTTGGAGAAAGAGAGGGGGCCAAAGCTCATTGAACCCCCATCTCCCCCATCTTTGTCTTTATCTCTTCCTTTCCATCCATCCTTCTCTCGGCCGGCCCCACCCCCTTCCTCCTCTCCCTCCAGCGAAAAGGCATCATCAATACTGAACTGTGTCGTCATCGTGGTAGCCAATCAGAGCTCGCTGTTGTGTGTACTGACAGGCACTGTGAACAGCCAAAAAGAGGGAATCTTCAAGAATCAGTCTATCCATTACAGGCATCAACACTCTTATGGACACTCATATCCAGAGCAAATTACATTTGCATAAATCTTTTTAGTATCCATTTATACAACGGGAAGCAATGCAGGTTAAACACCTTGCTCAAGGGTACAATGGCAGTCTTGAGACCTTCAGGTTACAAGCCCAGTTCCCTGCCCATTACACCACGCTGCTGCCAACTATCAACAAGTGTCACTCAACTGAGGCACCAGCTAATTGGGTCAGAAACCCTAGACTACTATTTTAGGGCTCATCACATCAAACTTAACAAAAATGTGATTTTAAAAATGGGATTACTACACCTGTTATACCAAGGTGATTGGGGAGGCACGTGGGGTCAGAATGAGGCTAATCTCGAATTATGTGTGTGGTGAAGAAGCTTAATTGTACAAACCAGCCAGAAAGATAACTGAACGGACCATTACCTTCAATCCAGCACTGTACTGCTTAACACTAACTAATCAACGAGGCAATATGACCAATACGTGTGGTATTACAATGATTGGTCACATTGTCATCAAACATACTTCGTTACAGCATTATTGTATGCTATAACTACACAGACTATAAAATAACATCAACCGTTTAATTGTATTTGTTGACAATGCACAACTGAATGCTTACCTAACTAGTTTAAAAAAACATTTAAGTAGCCACACATTCGAGTTAGCTAGCATTGTGGCTCAATGGCCGATGAAACCATCTTGTGAGCAAGCTTGTAAGCAACATTGCGTGTTTCCACAAAATCAAACTAGCTAGCCTGCAGGAAAGCTGACCGAAATTATGATTATATCTAAACAAAATTCGACAAAAAAGTTGCTACATAGCCAAATGTGATATGCTAATAGTCAACTCTTCCTAAATGAATTAGACCTCAATGCAAAGAGTGAGAACGCGTTATCTGAGCAGTTTATGAAGCAAGCGCAAGCTTGCCAACTGACGTTATATCAATAGCTATGCGAGAACAAATGCGCAGTGATCAAGCCAGCCAGCTAGATCGAACTGATTTAACGTTATGCTTTATGTGTATAATGAGCCTGTTAAATGTACCCAGATTGCTGGTAAACTAGACGAGGTATTGTGTTGCAGCAGTCATTGTGAGTAATGTTAGGCAGTAGTTTACAGGATAGCTAGTTGGCCAGATAACGTAAACAAAAAAAACTTAGCTAACGTTAGCTAAGTTAGCTGAGCCAATTCAATAGTTTCAGCTTACTTTCAATTTTCCTTGCAAGTTGTGCAATTTGACTCCAGAACCAGTTCAACATCTTGCTCCTTTCATATTTACAATGCTTGACAGGACTCCCTGTTGATCTAGTTACAAAATGTTTAAAATTCCGATAGAGAAATCTTCGGAACTTTTGCTTCCGAATGCATTCGGTGCCTGACTACTTTTGACTTGTTCAACGCGTGACCACTAGTGCGGTACAGACACGAGTAATCAATCCAAAGGTTGTTAATGTTAAAACGTGATGCACACAATTTACCCTTACATACATAAGTAATTTGATAATCACGATTTCGGTTTTTATTGACGTATTTATTTATGGTTAAATTTATCAATCAGGAATTTTGTTTTCAATATCAATTTTGACATGAATTATTGTCAAAACATGTTTTTTTTAAATGTACAATGTTATATTTCTGTGTTTATGTATCTGTATTGCTATGTATAGCGCTGAAAGTGGTGGTCATAAATGTCCACAGCTTTAATGTACATTGCTGACATTAGATTGACTAAAATGTGCTTTCAGTAAGCAATATGTATTCTTTACTGTAAGCAATCATGTCAGGGATGTATTTTATTCAATTAAAGAAGAAAAATAGAGGGCAGCGAATCTTTGCCAAAAACACTTTCCACATGACTTCCAGTAAATCAGGTTGGCTATTCCAGCATGCCTTGTGCAAATAGACACATCTTTTAAAATCAATAATCTGCAGATCCACAATTGGTCAAGAGTGAAGCAGAGACCATGTGCATTTAGAAGAGATTGTTGGACAAACACAGACAGAAATTCTGAAGCTTCCAACTACCCATTGCGGTGAGAATATTGAGAACTCCTTTTTCTGTAATATCCACAGTAGTATGAATCGTGATACTTAAGATATAGGCTAATGTTTCTGTGAGTGTCCTGGAATATAGTTTAAGAGTAATTGTATTGACCATTATGGGATGAATATAAACAGTAGTTGTAGAGATTTGTGTGATAGCAGAAGCCAACAGCATTGTGACATGCTTATGAGTTCTCAAACATTTTACATGCCGATGCCAAGTGTGAAGTTCTAATACAGAAACATATTTGAATAGTTCAAGGTATTGTTCACCGATCATTAAAATTCTCATTAAAAAGATTAATCTGTACAGTGTCTTTGAAAGGCTCATATGCTTTTTAGTATGAAGCAGCCAGACAAAATGTTTGTGACCTTATGTGCTTTGGTGTCATGTAAATTTTTGATTTCTCCCTCTGTCCCCAACCATCTTTTCTGTCTGGATTTCTCCCTCCCTCCCTCATCTGTTACTTCTCAATTCCTCTCTTTCAGATGAAATATTCAGTCAGTGTGTGTGCATTCTTTCTTCTGCTCTTCATTGAGGTAAATCCAGCCATTCGATGTTTATATATAGGACCGTCACCTAAAGTGATATCATGTTCATTGCTTTCATTTGATGTCACTTCCTGTATTTGCCACCACTGTGAATTCCTATACTGCTTACTTGTGTACATTCTAACCTACTTGGCTTGCACTTGTGTGGAGTACTGGCTACCTAGCTGCACTATAGCTGCCCATGTTTGAAGGACAGATACATTCCTTGTTTGGTAAATTATATGATGTTGTTGTAGCTACAACGAGAAAAAAAAATGGTAACAGTGGAAAGGAGGAATCAGTCCATCGTTTACCAAAAAAGGCAGACTTTGGCTGTAAAGCTGCGCTGTCGAAACCCCAATAGACTTCTTTTCAATTTGGCTTGATCCGAAGGTAAACTGCCTTAAGTGATAGGATCCCAGAAGTACAACATATTATGTAACTTTTTGCAATATTGCAGTAAGGACTTGATGAATAATAACATTGTAGAAATGTTTTTACAGTATTGTATATTTTTAAAAACAACTTTCCACAACTGAAAACACTTTTCGGCAAACTGGATTACTTATATAATATACCTTTCAGTACTTATAATATAATATACAGTCAAGAAATCCAACGCTCTCTCTTTCTCTCTCTCATTTTGTCCTTCTCCCTTCACCACTCATATCACTATTTCTACCCTCTCTACGTCACTCCCGACCCCTCCCCCCCCCCTCCAGCTCCCCTCCGCCCTCACCGTTATGCTCTCATACCAGCGAATCTCTCTGCCCTCAAAGTCAACACTCGTTCTCCCCTGCCTCCCTCCATCTGCTCCTGAATTATCTGAGGCCAGCATCTCCTGGACCTTTACCCCTCAATCTCCTCCTGGCTCCTCCGCCATCTCTCTCGTTCCTTCCAGCTACCTCTCGCACGACTCCTTTGGGGATAGCAGCCGTCTGCCTCTCCGGATGGTGGGAAAGAGTGATGAGGGGACGTACACGTGTGCGATTTCGGGATGGAAAGACGAGATATCAGTGAAGCTGAGGAACTCCTTCTTGGTCCAAGTTTTCGGTGAGGATGTTTCTCCTGACTCTACAATTTCAGCAGGGTGGGTTCTTTTTAAGGGAGGTTGTGGTTTTTCACTAAGATCAAATTCAAATGGGTTACTATAGAAACAAAGGTCAGCCGACAACAGTGTTAGGCTCTTCTAACTGGCTGCTAATGAAACTGGGCAACTGAGCAAAATAATAACTGACTAAGTGAGGTACTGACTGACTAAGTATGTGGTAGAAAGAGACATGGCCCAATGTCTACTGTATGAGGAGTGGCTTAAGGAAATTTTTACTCAGAAAACCACTCAAAAAGAGTAACATGACATTAAAAGTAGAAAAGCACCACAGAGCAGTCGATCAAGAGACTGAGTCTTTGCATTCTTCTAGTGGGAGGCACTCTTCCTGTACAGGAACCTCCCTCTAGAAAGCCGATTGTGTTAATAATAGATGTCATACTTCCACTCTTTGGGTCTCATGCATGAAGTGTTCCTAAATATGTGCGTACATTTATGTACGAAACGAGTTGGTACGAAAAAATTACGCCGGATTCATCAAACCGTGGGGAAAAGGCAGATCTTTTTGTATGCACGTACGAAGCGTGTTCACATTATTTTCTCATTAGCATAAATCCACGCCCATTAATTGCCTTATATGGAGGATGTCACTTCCAATTAAAGCTCCTTTCACGAAGTGACCGAGAAAAAGCAAAAGAAATAATTATTCCGACATTGCAATTGAAGATTTATTAGCAGATGTTCAATCAAGGAAAATAAATAGTTTAGTATTGTTCGTTCCGGCAGGCCCGGCGCTAGACGAACATACAGAGGGGTGCAATTAGAATCCACGGGGGGGGATAAACTCCAATATCAATTAAAACACACATTATTCACAGGTAAAACACCATGAGCTCTCCTGTATGTGGAGAACAATGGCTGATGAACATTTAGAAATGGAAATAGGTAAACCTGCTCTATTGTTATTTACTGTAACAATACTCAGTGATTCCTGTACTGTAGAGCAGTGTTTTTCAACCTTTATTGAGCCAAGGCACATTTTTTACATTAAAAAAAATCCTGAGTCACACCACCAACCAAAAGTGTTACTAATTAAGTGAAGTTAATAGGATAAGATCATTTCCCATGGCACACCTGACGATCTCTCACGGCACACTAGTGTGCCGCGGCACAGTGGTTGAAAATCACTGCTGTAGAGTACCTAATTTATACTACTACAGTACAGACAGCATAGTGTGCACAAGCTAAGCTGGCAGTATCCCTCGTGTATGTACCAAAGCCACCCCTACATGGAGCAAATATGGGAGAGTCTGTAGCTCAGAGTAGCTAAGCATGGTCTTAGCATCTTACCAGCCTTACTGTAAAGAGGACCTGAAACATGGGGGAAATGTGCCTTTCGCAGTACTGCAGAAATTAACTCCACTCACACAGACACATACACATGCACACACACACACACACACACACACACACATTCACATGTGCACACACACACACACACACACAAATAGACCAGAGCATGGGACAATGTGAGTTTCTGCCGTGATGCTCTGTTTCTAAGTGGGTTCAATGAAACCATTGCTTTTTCATTTCTCAGTCATGCCAAGGGTGGCTCTGTCATTCCAAAAGACACTTCTCCCACTGCTTGGCCAGAGAAAATATAATGTGTGATGTACATGAGATTATGTGGCCTGATCAAGAACAGAGACCAGACTCATTTATTTTTTGTTTAATTTTTTGTTTACTCCCAGTACAGTAGATTTTAATTATTTTAAAACATTATAATGTTTTTATTTTCTATTACAATTTTGTAATTTGAAAAATAAAAAGTAACAATATTTGCATTGGCCAGTACACTCAAACAATACGTTTGAAGCCTAACTAATAGAATGGTAATAGTGTCTTTCATTTTGTACACCAGTATATAATTGGCATTTATAATTTGTATCAATTTTTTTACTTTTGATATTTGAAGGAAAAATGTCATTTTGGGATGAGAGTGTATGGTTTTGAAAATAGTGCTTGATTTTGACAAAATATATATGAAGTTTTGCAGAAAGAGTTGACCGTGTGGGTTTTGTGCTTATAATTTAGAGAAATTAGTTTTAGTTTCAGAAAATGTGTCTAAACAATTAAGAAAAACTGTAACTGCAATACATCCCGTGTCAGTATTCACAAATTTCACGCGCAATTTTCACATTATTATTATAATTCCTCACCTCCTCTGACCGTCTCTCAATGCGGTGCTATCTCGCCTCACAACTTTCCCGCTCTTTCTCCCTCTCTGTCTCTCACTCTCTCAGATGCCAATGCTTTTGAGCTGCTGAAGGTGGCAGAGGCTGTGGTGGGAGAACATGCGCGGCTGCCCTGCACTCTTCCCCCCGCCTCTCTCCATCCCTCGCACTCTGGCTCCGCCCCTCCGGCTGTCTGGTACGTGGAGACGCAGAGCGGGCGGGAGAGGCTGCATCCAAAAGACGTGGCGGAGAGAGAGAAAAATGATGACGGTAGAGTCCGCTGGGCTTCTCCCTCAAATCTGAGTGGCGATTGGTCAGTTATGGTGAGCAAGGTCACAATGGAAGATTCAGGAGTGTACCAGTGTGAGTGGGGCGAGGGCAAGAACCGGGAGAGCGAGAAAGTGGAGCTCATTGTAAAATGTAAGTTGTTATTATCATAGATTTTTGCAGTTGTTTATTAATAATAATAATAATAATAATAATAATCATCATCACAACAACTATAATAATTATTATTAATAATTATTGTTTTGTCATCATAATAATTTGGGGCAATATTGAATCTCTCCGTTTGGCCTCCATATGTCTGTCTTAGACCCGCCCACTCTGCCGCCCCCCCGTTGTCTTGGCTACGATACACAATGGGAACAATGTGCGGTGGAGAGCAGTAAGATCTCAGGGAGAACAATTCTGCAGGAGTCGCTGGTGGAATTCTCCCTCAAACTCTACTCCCATCTCAGCCAATCAGAGCGCTCCAAGAACCTGCTCTTCTCACCGATCAGCATCTCCTGGATGCTGAGCCACCTGCTATTGGGTAAGAGGGAGTACAGAAGGGTGGGGCTTTGTGGAAAGGGGGAGGGGCCAGATCAAAGGGGCCTGAGACTCGGGAACATCTCTTCCCATTCGCAGAGCCAGCCCAAGAACAATCTCTCCGTTCTCCGTCTCCCTGCAGGTGCTCGTGGACAGACCCAGGTGGCTCTGGAAACAGCCCTCTGTTTCCCGCATTCATTCGCCTGCCTGCACGAAGAGATGAGGAGTCTGAGAGAGGAACTGGGACACAGTGTGGAGATCGCTTCCAACATCTACCACAGCCCTGGTACCAGCACCTCAGTCAAGGGGTTTACCCTGGTACCAATGCCTTAGAAGGGGAGGTACCCTGGTAATAGCAAACAAAAGGAGAGAGTGTCCATAGGACCACCCCAAGTGATATACATACTACCAGGAAGGAGAGAGAGTGGGGGAGAAATAGATTGAGAGGGAGATATATGAAGCAAGATAAGGTCACATTGAGTGCCTGTCAGTGACCGTGTGATGAAACGACTGAGTTTTGTCTATGATGTTAAAACAGTAAAAGTTGTGCGTACTGTGAACAGATTGGTGAAGGATCCTTTAATTCCTCCTCTTTCTCTCTCTCTCTCTGCTTCCTTGTCTTCTCCCTGTCCTTCTCAGAGTTTAAACTAAACCAGACCTTCATCAACCAATCGCAGCTCTTCTACGGGGCAGTGCCCGAGAAGCTGACCAATGACAGCGAGCGGAATGCAAAGATGATCAATGACTGGGTGGCAGAGAAGACAAACAATAGGATCACGGATCTGGTTGACTCGGTCTCGTCCAACACCCTTCTGATGTTACTCAACACCGTCTACTTTAACGGTCGGGCTGCTGCACGTTTTTTCTACTGCTGTTGTTGTTACCGATGCAGCTTTTATGGCAAATAATTATTGCACCATTTTGAATGCTGTGTTGTGAGTTTCACGATGAATCTGTGTATGCATTGTGCTGAAGTAGTTTTTTGAGCAGTTGTTGGTTTGCCTTGCATTGTAAACAGTCTGTCTGTTGGAGGTATTATTATTAAATGTAAGGCTCTTTTATGGATTTTTGTAAGAATTTAATATTTGCTAAATTCAGCACTGCCGGCACTTTTATGGGTATTTATTCGAAGTCTATATTGAAATAATTTTGCACGACAACATTTTCCTTCCATATTGCAGAATAGGCTGGATGATAACATCAGATTTTTTGACCCAATTCTAATGGAAATGTTTATTATAATTTGCTTGTGATTGCAAAGAAAGCCCCATGGGCTCACATATTTAAGGCCAGATCAAAGCTACTTGACACATTGATTTCCAATCCAAGGTAGTCATTATGTAGTGTGTACTTTAGAGTGCTGTTGCCTACAGTAAGCTAATATATGGTCTCCTGAGGTCTGGGCTATTTTTGGTATAGTGTTCAGTGGGCAATGATTGAACATTGTTTTGTTTTGGCTGATGATTGGTCCACTGATTCTCTTTCTCTTTTTAATTCTGCATGGCAGGGAAGTGGAAAATGATGTTTGAGAAAAAGTCTATGAATGCCGCATTCGTTACATTGTCAGGAGATATTATCTATGTACCTGCATTGCACAGTAGTAAATACAAGCTGGCCCAAAGATACAGTCCGGACATCAAAGCTCAGGTACTTGATTTAAAAAAATGTTTTTATATATATATATAAAAACATTATATATATATAAAGCTAATTTACCAAACGGTGAATTTTTTAATAACCTTTTTACTCATCTTTACCAGGGGTGCCAATAATAGTGGAGGGCACTGTATATATATATATATATATACAGTGCCCTCCACTATTATTGGCACCCCTGGTAAAGATGAGTAAAAAGGTTATTAAAAAATTCACCGTTTGGTAAATTAGCTTTATGTCACACTGAAAAAATGAGGAAAATTCAACCTTTAATTGAAGTAAATTTATTATGAAAAAAAATATATATTTTTAACAAAACCACGTGTGCCACAACTATTGGCACCCCTGCATTTATATAAAAAATAAAGTAATCATTTTTAATATTTGGTCGCATATTGCATGCCATGACTTCCTGATGTCTGTGACCCAACAACATCAAAAGACTCTTGTTATCTTATTTTCAGGTACTCGCACAAGCGATACTTTAACTTTTCTGCATTTGAATGGATCTCTATGGGAATTGGGGGGTGGGACTAGATTTAGCTGTACATTACACTGAAACAGTATGGAACACATGGTTGGCTAAATGGTTGTATGTCATCAAGTTGTACTCTCATACTCAAATCATTATAAATGCCTGGTGTTGCATTGGCAAAATACGTAATGCAAATAATAACAGAGCTTAGCTTAACAGGAGCAGCAATGCTAGTAACAATAATGTCACGCTCCAGGTGGGAGCATTCCCTCTTTCCGGGAGGACTGTGCTCTACATCCTGCTCCCACGTACATCCTCTCGAGAGGACCTAGCTGACCTGGAGAAGCGCCTGACTGATGAGAATGTGAAGAAGATGGTGAAATACATGGACAAGTTTCCAACCGAGACAACTGAGGTCACTCTGCCCAAAATCCATCTCGACAGCAAAACTGACCTGATGGATGTTCTGGACACACTAGGTATGAGTGTATATGCAGATCCTATATGATTGGCTCCTTTTCAAGAATGTCGCTCAGACTTCCCAGGTTTGGAAATATTCACTGTAGCGTCACTCACTCACTCGTGCCCACCCCTCCCCCATTTTTCTCTCTCTCTTTCTCCCCCCCCCCATTTTTTTTCTCTCTCTCTCTCTCAGGTTTGTCAGATCTCAGCTATGACCCTAATCTGTGCGGCCTCTCCTCGGAGGGCGTGGACCCCCCTCCCTCCGTGTCTGACGCCCAGCATCGCGCCTTCCTCTCGCTGACGGAGAAGGGCGTGGAGGCGGGGGCCGTCTCCTCCATCTCCTTCGCTCGCTCTTTCTCCTCCTTCTCCGCCCTCCGGCCCTTCGTCCTTCTCCTGTGGAACGAGCAGCTGAACATCCCACTGTTCCTTGGGAGAGTGACACAGCCCTGAAAAAGGGATAGAGAGAGGGATGGAGAGGAAGGAAGGACGATTGGATAAGCATTCAAGAGGGAGGAGAGAGATTAAGAGAGAGAGAGAGAGAAATATCTTTTTGTTTTGTTGTTGTAGCTGTTTTAGTCAGGTATCTGAACCAATCATCGGATTTAAAAATGCTGTAATTATTTTATTGCAAACAAAGTATACTGTTCGCAGTGAGAGAGAGAGAGAGAGAGAGAGAGAGAGAGAGAGAGAGAGAGAGAGAGAGAGAGAGAGAGAGAGAGAGAGAGAGAGAGAGAGAGAGAGAGAGAGAGAGAGAGAGAGAGAGAGAGAGCAATTGCAGTGGAATTAGATTGGGCATTATATATGAGACAAACTAGTTTCCAACTTGCCTAAAGTAATAACGTATCTATAATATACAGACAATTATTGACACAGAAAATGTCAGGAATAGAAAAAAAAACCTCTTTTCCATCAATACATCACCATGGTTTATTCACGTGGGGGCATGCAACTTTATTAGATTTTGAGCTGTAAAGGCTGTATGACTGTTACATGTGGGTGAAAGACAAGGGGAAAGAAAGTAAAAGGTTTTTTCATTACAGCAACAATGTAATATTCCAGTCTTTTATGTAAACAAGAAGAGAATGATGCCTGTTTTTTTATTGTTGTGACAATTTGAATGTAGACATTGACACACAGCAATATTGAAAATGATATAAGGAAATACAGTGTAATTATATGTAATAAAGAAATGTAATTTACTATATGCAATAATAACCTTTTATCCTCTGGGTTTCTCTCTCTGTTCTGTGTAATACTGCCTGTTAGGGAATGCAGTGTGTATGTGTGTGTGTGTGCGTGCGCTTGTGTGTGTGCGCACTTGCACATTTTTGTGTGTGTGTGTGTGTGTGAGCGTGTGCTTAATTATACAGCGTGTGTGTGCATGCTTGTACATTTGTGTGTGTAGGTGTGTGCACGGTGCACGTGTTTGTGTGAGTAATTGCTTTGAATAATAACCATGAAATTAGCGTGCATGCCCTTTGGGTGTAATCTAACTATGATCACAGTGTATTGGTGTTGCGCTTCGGGACTTGTCCACTGAAAACTGGCTTTATGGCACCTTTTAGGCAGCTGCATATGAAGATCTATGTTCTACTTATGTATTTTCCGATTGCCCTGTATCTGTTAATGCCCATAATAAATACAACATAATAATAATAATGATAATCAGTAATCACCATCATCATCTTTACAATCATTCCAATTTGACCTTATATTAACTGTCCCAGCGCTTCCTATAGCATCTGCATATTGCACCTTTGCAATAATGTGATTTCTGAGTTGTCTGCTGCAAAGTTTGTTACCTGCTGAGGTGCAGAATTGGAAACAAATAAATACCAATGAGGATTGAAAGTGTTCCATGAGGGCTAGTGGTGAAAACATGTCAAACACAGGTCACCTTCCATCTTTCCCACTATGATAACACTGGCGTGACATTGAGGGCAACCTTATCTCACGGGAAATGGGAAACACATATTTCCTTCGCTGCTGCCCTTGCAGCTTACATCATCTGATGCAAGGTTTATGTTTAACTTTTTTTTTTTACTGAATCAAGGTTCAGGCCCTTCAGATTCAAGGGCATAAATGCGATTTTGTATCAACTTTCACGTGCCAAAATGTCACTGAGAAAAAAAGTTAATTACTGGAGAAAGTAAAGATATATCTTCTGACACCACACCTAAACAAGCCCTGTTGATTCAGCTTCAATACATCCTCATTAAAAAATAAAAAATCTACACAGCTATCTTACCACTGTGGAACCTGACAAATTTTTCTATCGAACTCTATGGAAAAATAAGTCAGGAGAAGAAACCCTTCTAGTTATCCATCCATATGTACTGCATATCTGGCAGCAGAGTGATGGTTTAAGGCTTGTTTGATACGTCAGACCCTTGATGACTTAAAGCCATTTAGCCAACCATGTGTTCCATACTGTTTCAGTGTAATTTCCAGCTAAATCTAGTCCCACCCCACAATTCCCATAGAGATCCATTCAAATGCAGAGACATTTAGTATCCCTTGTAAGAGTACCAGAAAATAAGATCTCAAAAGTTTTGTTGGGTCACAGACATTAGGAAGTCATGGCATGCAAAGGATATGCGACCAAATATTAAGAATGTATACTTTATTCTATATATAAATGCAGGGGTTCCAATAATTGTGGCCAACGTGGTTTTGTTAAAAATAATTATTTGTTGATGAGGGATTTTTTTTCTCATAATAAATGAATGTCAATTAAAGGATGGATTTTTCTCATTTTTTCAGTGTGAGATTAAGCTAATACACCAAACGGTGAATTTTTTATAACCCTTTTTACTCATCTTTACCAGGGGTGCCAACACATTTGAGCACGTCTGTATGATTGTTCTCGTTGTTCATTGCATTATTTAGAAAGCTATTGAAAGAGTATAATGAAAAACTGGGGGCAGTGTCATATAAAGTTTGAGGAACTGGGCTTCAGATCCCCTGGTGGCCCTACAGCTGTAGTTGTACCCTTAAGCAAGGTGCTTAACCTCAATTAGCTTCAGTAAAAATATCTTCCTGTATAAATGGATAGTATGTTTTAAAAAAAAAAAAGTCAACTGTCTATGCGACTCTGGATAGTCTGCTAAATGCAGTGGAAATTCAGTTATTCCACTAACAATTGAAGTCCACTTACAATTAAATGAATATATGTTGTTATTCTCAAGCAGCCTATTACATTGTGTTGTTGCCTTTTTCACTCATATGTAGATGACAGTTCCTGCATGTTCCAGGATTTTATAGCCAATTAAATTTATGAAAATTGTTTGTGTGTCTGCATTGTGTGCTTACAGTTTTTTTCGATTGCATAAACACTAAAATCAAAAGTATTACACAATTATCAAAACCTTACACTCAAGGAGCAAAACATCGGCCCAGAATTGTACCACTATAAGCACAATGTCAGCCTCACACTTTTTGCAAAATAATACACACAGTGATTTGCAAAACACTAAACACACTTGTATACATTAGACACAGATGTATATCATGATGTCACTTCCTTGCAATTCCAAAGCACTGACTGTCAAATTACCACACCTATGAGCCAATTGGTTAAACACAGCCATCAGGTGCGCAAACACATGATTGCTTAACTGTAGACACACCAATCAGGTTTAAGCACTACAAACATGCAGCAGGTGAGTTCACCTGTCTTCAACCAAAATGGAAGGAGTCAGAAGAAGAAGAGTGAGGGTGAGAGGGGGAATCCACAGAGAAGGAGAAGGAGAAGGAGGAAGAGGAAGAGGCGGAGGCCGTGCCAGAGGTAGAGGCCGAGGTGTAGGTAGAGGAAGAGGAAGACCTGAAGCAGGAGGAGAACGTGCTCAAAGAAGAAGAGGACCAAATTTATCAAATGAAATTCGCGCAACACTAGTTGACCATGTCGTGAACCACGGATTGACGCCAAATCTTAGCAGATATACAGTGGCATCTGGCATTAGGACATTTCGACAAGAAAACAGATTTAAAAAAATCTGTCTACAGTTAAAGTAATCAGCTGCTTATTGTATGCACCATATCAGCACTTTTGATACCCCTTCCTGTGACATTTTATAGTTTTTTTTTTCTACATAGAATTGAGAGTCGAGAACGACAAGGAGGAAGAGGGCCCATATCCACGCAAGAACGAGAGAGAGAGATCATAAACATGGTTTTGGCCAATAATGCTATCAGGCTCAGAAAAATTCAAGTCAACATTATCGGTGACCATGCCATTTTCAATAATGTCTCGGTCAACACTGGCACGCATCCTGAAAAGACATCAGGCTCAAATGAAACTGGGACATGTTTTGTTGTGATTCTCCATGTTGACTGATTTGGGTATATGGAGAGAAATAAATAATATTTTCATCAGTCTGCAGCATTGGTCTTGTGTAGTGTTTGGTGAATTTATTGTATATTTGCACTTTCTCTATGTACTTCACTTACAGTACTCTAATCACTGAGAAGTAGAATTGCTAAAAGTGTTTTAGGTTAGCAACAGCAGTGTGTAACTGGTTCAAACAGAATTAAGTCATATGAAACGTGTGTGTTTCATATGGTAACAAAATATGGTTTTTATAAATTAGTGTATAGTTTTTACAAGAGTGTT
>CM040400.1:11767918-12017918 GCA_022702515.1 Ilyophis sp. 1 JC-2022 | reverse complement strand
TTGTACGTAGTTTCCAGACTGCTATCAAGGGTAATGAACTCAGAACCTCCTGTCCTTTTCACCGCGCTCACCCTGGCCCTTCCTCTCTCCATCTCATCCCCTTGTTTTTTCCTTCTCCTTCTTCTTCCACTCTCCCTGTCCCTTCTCCCACTATCTCTCTCTTTCTCCTTTTCCCCATTCCCTCTCTCTTTCCCCTTTTCCCCAATTCCCTCTCTCACCTATGAAGTCGTTGCTCATTCCGAGGTCATAGTCCCACACCGAAATCTCCAGGGTTTTCTTGGCCAGCTGGTCATGTGGAACATCATACATAAACTCCTGCGGGGAGAGTATGATAAGGATTGATAGTATATACAGTCAGTAAATGCATTTATCACTAATAGAAGAATCAATCTCTTCTCCTGATCAGAGCAAGTGGGGCACACCATGACAAATGCCTTTAAAATGCTCTGGCGATAAGAATTAACTGACTATAAGAATGAAATCAGTTGGAACACATACCGTATCACATGAGCCACTCTCCTTGGTCGTGGTATTATTGGAAATGGTCATGCTATGGAATAAATCATTACGTGCCAACGAGGAAAAGGGCCAAACCTCATTGAATTCTGGGTTGAGGGTTTTCTTCTTAACAGACGTTTTATTCTTGGACTTCTTCCCCATGTCAGGTTGCAGTATTCTGGGGGAGAATGGTTTGTGAGAAAGAGAGAGATTTTCTTTTTCTCTCCACACAAAGACCTTTAAATACCTGAGGTCTAAAACAACTTTGCTCTTCAAGTTGACTACTGCAATTATAATTCCCTTTATAATACTCTACTTTTCTTTTATTTGTATTTGGAATTCAGTACTTTTTTTTCTTAAAAATGCTGTATTTTTTAGCAAGGAGCCTCATCTTTTTACGCTGTGTCACATATTTCTCTATTGTGCGATATCGTATTGTGGTTCTATCTCATGCTTCGGCAACACAAATGTATGGTTGTCATGTCAGTGAATCAAATAGAAATTTAGTTAAAAATTTTAAGATGGAAAAATGAGGAGGGGAGGAGGAGAGAGGATAGTGGAATTAAGAGAGAAAATAACAGCAGATTTTCATAATTCCTGAAAATCAAAGCTTAAAAAAAATCAATCGCAGAAGCGTTCCTCCACAGCCCGCCATTGCGAATTTCCCCTACCCAGACAGAGCAGAAGAAAGAGAAGGGGTGAGAGGGTGATGTAGAGAGAAAAAAAGAGATTTATCTTTTTTCCCTCAGGGTATACCACATGCTCACCTAGTTTATAGAGGAGAGTGTAAATGACAGCCCCCCCCCCCCCCACCCCACCCCAATCACCTTTCTTTCTGTCTCACACAACCTGCTGTGATACCAGCCGAGTTCAGAGGGGAGAGGGTTTTCAGGCATGAAATAGGCCCCTTCCTTGAACCTCACACAGAATACATCATTATCAATGAGTGCTGTAAAAACCAGGAGACACACTGACCCAGAATGGGGTGAATGTT
Source organism: Ilyophis sp. 1 JC-2022 (assembly GCA_022702515.1). Taxonomy (NCBI): domain Eukaryota; kingdom Metazoa; phylum Chordata; class Actinopteri; order Anguilliformes; family Synaphobranchidae; genus Ilyophis; species Ilyophis sp. 1 JC-2022. The sequence continues at coordinate 12,016,426 of CM040400.1, read as the reverse complement.
ATGAAATGTTCTCGTCGCATTTTTTTTTTCTTTTCTGCAAGGGCCCATCTGTGACAACTATATTTGGACATATATCACCTTGACACCACATGAAAGAATGAAATCAGTAATTATGCCCGTAACCAAATTTGCCGTGGTCAGGCAAGCCCAATGCAGGACATCCTGGGAGACCTAGAGGCATAAGCTCCAAAGACCACGTTAGCATGCAGAGGAACGCCTCGCACGTCGCGTCAAGCAAGATGCAGAAGCAGCCGGAAAACCTCAATAAATTCCTTCCTCTGAATATGCTGAGTGCCAAGACCAGAGGGGCCTCCCTGGAAAGGTTTTTTTTTCTCTCCTGTAGTTCAACTTGCAGTGTGACAGATGAAGCCTTTGCTCACACTGACTCTGAAATCGTTCAAATGTCCTTTGGCGGATACCAAGATCCCTCTATTCCCAGTTCCCTCAGTGTCGGAATAGCCGACAGCAACTCCTGAACTATTTCTACTGGACAAAGAAAACGAGTTCCTGTGATGCAAAACTGACCTGGTTCTGCTGTCGGATAAACAGAGCTGCTGGAGCAGTACTATCAGAAATGGGCCCTTGATCAGGGACAATGCACCAGTATGGCAATACAGAAGAAAAATGCATCAGTGACAAATATCAATTATATCAGTTATGTCATCCTTGCTACATGTTTGAAAAACATTTCAGCTGCAGGTAGTCGTTAACTGTTTCGCATCAAACGGCACCAAACCTTTCAGCAATTTGAGAACGCCAAGATAGCTTCACCTTCTGGTCAATTTTCACTGCATTGACTGACACCACATAAAAAGCGGGCTAATTGCCAATTTGGTTCCATTAAATCTGAACTATACGAAGCCACCTTTTATTCTCTCATGAACGGTGTGAGCAATTCTGTTTTAAAACACTGACCTAAGTTTAGCAATCTAGTAAGTTGCTAGTAAGTTTGTGCGTGCCATGTCTGGAATGTTGTTTTGTTACTTTGATAGTTTGTTTGGAGCAATAAATGCATTCTAAGATTGTTCATTCTTGGTTGAAATGAGAATTAATTCTTGAATTAATGCAAATCTAACCAGAACCTTCCCTGAACATTCCTAAAACTTTGCTTGCTGGGTTACTACAATAGCAACAATGAATGTTATGCAAAGATTGATTGTTGTATGACCAACAGGAGTAGGAGGCTGTAAGTGTTAAACAGCAGCGAAACAGAATATACATGCAGATTGCTAAGGGTGTTTTTGACATTAAGCGAATTTATGTCAAACCAATTTTACTTGACAGAGAATGTGGGCCCGGAAAAAAATTAAATGTTCATGAAACAGGAACGTGACCCTCCTCGGGGAATAAACAAACCCCTCTTTTGCAGAAGTAAAGTCGCAAATCTCACTGGCATTACCATTTTCCATGTCTTTTTGCATCGCCCAGTGGGCCCTTTCATAGATAATTGATAGGTCTCATTTCTAATGACAATTTGTGACATAAAAAAGGGGTAATACTGATGGTAACTAAAGAAGTAATAAAATGTCTTTTCTTTTAGCTCTGTGATTGGTGACACTGCTTAGTATTTGTGACACATCATTTAATATACCTGCTGTGCATGTAATACAAATGTGTGCGATTGAGCAGTTGGGCTCACGCCAGTCTATAAGGCGGTGATGCATCACCTTCGATGGTGCATGGTTTAGAGCTCCAAAATGGCAGCTTGGCGCTGGCAGGGCTGTGGGTGAGGCCTTTCGTGAGGAAGTGATGACTGCCCTGATAATGTGGGAAGGCAGTTCTCAAGGCTGGCCAATAGCAATGTGTGAGATCTTGTCGGTTGGAAACTTCCGATGTGTGAGGTTTTATTTTGGGGAGCGGGGTGCATTTCGTAAGTGTTTCTTTGCAGGTGTGGGGAACTGGAGGGGGGGGGGGGGGCACAAAAAGATGTAGCTGGGGCAATTCTTCTTGAGCGAAAATAGAAGAGGGAGGTTGGGTATAAACCGTTCATATCAAGCCCATGTTAAGCTTTATATCAAGCATTCATCTGTCAGGGGTAGCGTGCGGAACGAAGGACCAAGCGCGACACTGGGGGTTCAAAAAGTGCTCCAAAGAACACCACAAAGCAGGGGGGAAACCCGCAGACAGGAAATAGATAAAATAATAAAGAAATTAAACTCTGTTTAAAACGAGAAATTCTGCTACCAAACTCAAAGCGACCCGTATTGGGCGAAAAACTCTAACACTAGATATTAAGACACAACAAACAAAGAAAGTCCTATAGCTCACAACGAGGGAGCCGAAAAAAACACAAGCAAGAAGAAAAGAAGACGGCGAAGACAATCTGTCTAGGACAGGGAGACAGAGGTTCCGCAAAGGGACAAAACAAAGGGTGAAGGCTAACCTATTCTAAGTTTCTAATAAACTCTTTGAAACAAGTCCCGTGTAGCGACAACAAGTTGAAGATATACGGTCGTAATAATCTGTTACTCCTTTACCGTAAATATGGGCTTTCCTTGTCAAATCAATGGCAATATGGAAGCGTTAAACAAAGGCGACGCGAGGTTTAAATAATGAAAGGAAATGGCGAACAGGTGAGAACACAAAGCCGAAAGAAAAACCAAAAACACAAAACGGACAATGAAAACAGGAAGAGATGCCACAAGAGCGCTCCCCAGGGAAGTGGCCAACAAGAAAAGAGCAGGCTGAGAACCATGACATCATCATCATAAAATTGTACCCATAAATATAGTCCCCATATTCTACGTTCATATCTTCAAACAAAAAAAAAACTCAATATAAAATTTAATTAACAAAAGATAACTATTGAGACCTAAGCCTGACAACTAATATAATATCCCAGGCCTCACAGGAAAATGGCAAATCTTGAACACAGGGCTTCACTAGACTTCACTAAACCTCCTCCACACCCCATAGAAAGAGGGATACAGCCCCGCTGGGGCTATTTTTCTCAAGGCTGACCCGTGTCATCGCAGGCTCGTGGCTGCACAGAGCGGTCTCCGGGCCCAGAAATCCCTGTGGCAGATTTAATGCCGAGGCCGACAGCACCAATCTCCTACCGTGGGAGCGCCACACCACATCAAACACAATAGCAGTACTGACACCACAAACACAAAGCAATCGCGCCGCGCCGCGGAACCGTGTCTGCTCGTCATAAATCATTCAGAGCGAAATATATAAAAAAGCCCCACAAACGCGCCGATGTGGAGGAGAATGAGAGAGTGCCCAAACTGGCACCGGACGAGGCGACTGGATGAGGAAAACAAGATGAAAGGTAGAAAAACGGTTCTCTTGGAATTTAGCGATAAAGAATGCACTCTGCCAAAAAAACAAACAAACAATAAAAAAAAAAAGCCTGAAAGGACTGAGGGAAAAGAATATCTTGGTGTAAAACCGATTCCTTTCCAGTCCGCTCCCATCACTCTCTTTTTTTCTGTCTCACATTCAGTTCAGTTACCTTCAATTCAGCGGGTTTTACACGGCATAATGGCGTGACAAATACACACTTCTGTTGCCAAGGCGCAACCATAATTCTGACAAATCTAAAGAAATAAATATCACTTTGAAAACAGCCACTAAACAAAGACAAAATAAAACATCATCTTGATACAGTGAAAGAGTAAGAACTAAAAAAAATGAATTCTATAAAAAAGCTTTGAATGTGTATAACCCCCCCCCCTTCTCTCTCTCTCTCCACTTCCACTCACATCTTGACAAAGGGATCAGAGTATCCATTAGAGTCCATGGCAGCCAGGTGAGCACAGCGAACAATCCCCACGACGAGGCCCTGCTTCTCTTGGTTGTATTGCAGAGACACCAAGATACGCCCCCGCTGAGGGATAAAAGACAAACCCCTTAGAATACAAGAGGCCGCCAACACTGGCCGCAACACAAAAACAACTAGCAACCCTTTAGCAACACAACCATAACAGCAGAAACAGCTAGCGTCCCTTTAGCAACGTGATGCTAACGGAAAAAAATAGTCAGCAACCACTAAGCAACATGATGGCTACAGTCCATTTCACCAAAATGCTGACTTAAAAGGCAGCATAATAAGGCAGGAAGTAAAAATAATTTGGCAGCGCGAGACATATCCTTCGCCAGGTAGGATATCCCAGGTAGGATATGGCTTTGCGATGACCTTAAAAATGTTAATTTCCATTAAAACAATGGCGGCCAGTCTCACTGGAGCCTGGGGTGTTTGGGCAGAGACACCAGAATGTTGTTTACGGGTGTAGTGAAAAGTGACACCAGCAGAAATCCCAGGGCCCGGAACAGATCTTGGTCTTTGGGCTTTCCGCAAAAAACATAATAGACAGAATAGTACAGAAAAGGAAATAATGAGGGAACAAATGGCCAATTTACCGAAAATACAGAATTTTCTAACTTTCATTAAATATTCATTATTGGGAAGAAATTAATTCATAGCAACAAAAAACAGCCCTCAGCACTCACCTGACAATGACAACAAGAACAGGAATGGTGACAATGATGGCACCATAAAAGCATCAATGGTGACAATAATAATAAATAAAAATTACAATCAAGAATTACAAATAATTACAATCAAAAACAACAAAATAACATTAAAACACAACAACAACAATAATAATAATAATAATTATTATTATTAGTATTATAATTATATAATTCACCTCTTCCTCTGCCACAGGCATGCCTTGCTCTTGGTTTTGGTTATTCATATCTCTGTTCTGAGAAGATAAGAAAGTGGGAGCATGAACTTTGCACGCGCACTCGCACGCGCACACACTCACACACACACACTCACACTCACACTCACACTCACACACTTTTTCAGAAACTAAATTTTACATTGGTGAGAAATCTTATGGGGATATTGTTTACACTCTTCTTACATTTTGAGTTAGCCTATTAGTTCAATCAGGCAAAAATGGCAGAAGGTGACACCGCAGGATCACATCCAAGATAAATGTTTTTTTGTTTTGTTTCAGCATATTCTTAATACCAATGCTGTGGTTTCTCTCAGTAATGCATTTGTGGAGTTGATAAAATGTTAGGAATACTGCCGTCATCAGTTCTTGAATGTGGATTTGGCTAGAGACCACGAAAGGAGGTGTGTAACAAAATCTCATTTGCATCTCTTCAGGGTATTTATGTGACAGGCAACCATTGTATCTATGTATTAGCATTGCAGTGGTTACTAGGGGTGTGCTGACAAGTTTGAAAGTACAACTATCTTTAGAACTTTGGACAAATGTATGACGACGATCATCATTAGACTATTTCTGGAGAAGCCCGTAGACAGGGAATAAAATGTACATTTCAAAACATTTTAAAAACGACTGCAAATGGAAACAGCGAGTCATTTGTAATTCCATTTAAACTGGATAATAGCCTACTATTGCCAATCAATACGTTGTTATTGGAGTACATATTTAGATCTGCCCTCTCTGCGATCATCCCGCTGTCTCTCAGTCTCTCATCAAACAAACAAAAATGTCTTTGCCAGCTATAATCTTCCCCCCTGTACATCTCATAGAAGAAATAGTAGGCGGTGATTGCTTTGAGGTCTGATTGTGGCAGCCAGCTATAGCTTGCAGTCTTTCCCAAGGAAGAACAGGAGATGTGACAGGGAATAAGCTCGCTGTTTTATATGTAAGCATATATTCCCACCCTTTCTAAAATGTTTGATTTAGTGTTCGGCCTGCACTGTGATGAGGTGAATTCTTTTCATTTTAGCAAGCTATCCTGGTTTTAGTTCTAGCTAGTCTTTATGTGGAATCTATATAGCCTTTATGTGGAATCATCCATGATGTGCGTCTATGTGACAGTAACCGCTAGGGTGTGTTGACCTTGCTGTAGTCAACACATCAACACTTCAAGAAAACCTAAAGGTTTTCATGGCTATTTTTTAAGATAAGAGAATTAAGCTTCTTAAAACATTCCCCCGTTATACTGTTGCCTTGCCATCGATTACGGTTGGGCTACAAACTACCGAATATAATAAATATATAAACTAATATTTAATAGATAAATGCGTATTATTTTCAGGAGCAAGAGAAAAAAATAACATTAGAAAAAAAATCTATGAAACAATAAACAAACTGACAAAAGTATGACTACAGCAAGGTCAACAGACCCTAGTGGTTACTGTCACAGCATAGGCGCACAACATGGATGATTCCACATAAAGACTATATAAAGTGAATAAAAACACACAAATTGCAACAGTTCTTGGTTTTTGAGCAGCCTTGCTTCCCCCGCTGTTTTTCAACGTTGATTATCATTTACTCTCTACAATAAATCACACTTAATTGGAAACTGAACACAGTAATTTCTCACAACTTGTAATTATTACAAAGTACGGGCTTTTTACATCACTATTTTTAATGTGTGTCTGTTTAAAGATGACAGGGTGCTCAATGAAACTGTCACTGAAATTCGAACAATGTGACTGAAAAATGCCTCTGTTTGGACTGATGCAATACAGATGTCAAATGGTACACCCTTCTCTCACCCCCCTCTCCCTCCTTCCCCAATCCCTCTCTCAGATTCAAATTAAAAACGGTTTCATCTCAACCTGGTCATCTACGCTTTTCCCGGTTTTTAATTGGCAGTATAATTCCCTCCCTAGCTCTCTTCCTCAGTTGATTTGTGTTCTGGTGCAGGAAGGCTGCTCTACATATTGGTGGCTGTTGATGAGTATCACTTCAGCCTTTACTGTAAATTAGTTTGAGATAATTAGAGGAAAGGTGCATATGCAAATGGCCGCCACATGACTGGAGGATACATTCCTCACCACCGACCTTCCGGTACTGTGGTCATATCTTTACCTGCAACCCTCTTTGCTTTCTCCTGAGCGAATAAAGCAGGGTGGTTCAACTAATTAACTAATCATGGTCTTCAATCAAGACCTTTGATAAGTACAATCAGGTGTCTTAGTGCCGGGCTAAACCAAAAACGTGCACCCTCACCTGTCCTTTTCGGATAAGATTCCCCACCCCTGGAATTAAGTGAAAAAAATACACACAAGGGCCAGACTGTCCACTCTCCTTTTTAAAAAAAATAAATAAATGCATTGTATCCTTTATGCTATTCATTGCCTTGAATGAACTCAGATGAACAGCCATCGGTTTTTTCTCCGGCTCCGTAGGGCGCCGTGGTGGCGCAGCGGTAAAAGCATCGAGGGCCCGGGATTCGCGCTGGGGTCCTGCCAGATCTGAGTACGGCTGGTGCATTTAGGGAACGGCAAATTGGGCGGCCGCTCACGGGGTGGGGGGAGGTACTCGGCGGGGAGAATTGTCTCGCACACAGCGGCTCCATTCTCCATGCGGTCAGGGGCTCGAGGAGTCACGCCATAAAGAAGACGTGGTAGCCGCCAGCGGGGTTGTGTAGCGGCGGATTGTACGTGTTTGCTACACGGGGGAATTGAATCGTACTCGGGTACAATTGGCTACCAAATTGGGAGAAAACGGGAAAAAATCAGAAACAAATTTTAAAAAGATAAGGTTTTCGTTCCTTACCTGTGCCTGTCTCTCAAGCCCCATGTTGTACCTCTTGCTCTCCCCAACTCTCAGCCTCTTCAAAGCCACCATCACCTCCCCAATGAACTCATTGCGCCCCAGTCTGTCCATATCACACACACACAGCCTGTATGGGAGAGGAGACACAGGACATACTGTCTGACCTGACAATTTGTGTTAATAAAAGCATAAGAATGTTTGGTGACAGATCTCTCCAGCTCCAGGCTCTGTCATTTGATGCATTCGCACATACAAATCAGCACTTTAGCACACTCCACAAAAATATTGATTCCAATTTTTATTATTATTATTTTCCGCATTATATTTTGAACAGCAACACCATCCCGGAGCACTGGCAGGCAGAAAGTCAATACCAAAGGATATTAAGAATATCCACGAGGTGATTAGAGCGTCTACATGCGTCCGTTTCTTGTGTGGGTGTGCCCCCATGACTACTCACTGTGGCTTGCTCATAGATATGTTTGGGTATGGAAGCTAAGGCTTTTGGATGAAACTAGGGTGACCATATGTCGGATTTCAAAAAAAGAGGACATTGGTGGGCGGTCATTATGAGCGCAATACGAGGCTATTTGTTTGTTATTTGATTCAATGAGCAAAACCTAACCGGACATTTTTAGGAATGTAGAAATTCCACCTGGACGGATATCTTCTGTCCCAAAAAGAAGACCTTCTGTTCAGCCTAATGAAGCTGAGGCAGCGACTCTGAGGCGTGGGATATGCCATACGCTGCTCGACTGCCCACGGAGCTACTGCAGCTCGGCCTAGCTGAGAGCTTAGATATTTAGGTCATTTCTACGGTATAAATGCGTGTTTCCATGTTAACATGTTCATGCCTTCCTTCTTTAAATAAATGGCCGAATGTAACCATAACACTTCAGTTAAAATATAAAAATACTTCCATTGTGCACTACATTGTTTAATGTTTAAGCTTTTTTATTCTTGCTGTCCCACGGTCACATTTGCTTTCCCTATCAGAAGTGGCAAAGGCTACAAGAGTACTTCTGACACTAAACAAATTCTTCTGCCTCTGTAACTCTCTCGCTTTCCTCTGCGGCATGCCCGCTCTGGGGCCCGGAGCTCAGGCGGGCCCCCTTCTGTTGATTACCAAGTTTCCGGTCTGTGCTGCGCCTGATCGGGCGGTAGAGTACAGGGAACCACCGAGCTCCCGCTGTGGCTAACGTGCCTGAGCGTGACTGGTGGCCGCCGTGGGAGAGCAGACGCCATGTTGCGCGCTATGTCTCAGCGCTTTGATGCCATGCGGACATGGCAGTGGTGATACTGTGATTCAGGTGCTCACTGGCGCGCTTTGGGCACCTTTGGAGGGGGCGCTGAGAGCTGAGGAAATCACTTGAGAGCTGAGGATAACGGGGGAGTATGGGAATGGTAGGCAGCACTCCAGTGACAGGTCAGGGAGGAGGGGGGCGGGGGTGTTCTGGGTGTTTTCAGTGCTGTTTTTTGGAGCACGTAAACCAGGCTGTGTATCTTCTGGGTCCCGTGTACTGTGTACTGGCTGCTGTGTATTGTCCTGTACACTGTTTAGTACACAACGTTCAGTATGTGAAAAAATACCCTCCATACTATTTTCCAACCATACTGTGGAAGTGTTGTGAGACGTTCCACTCTTCTGCGACCATGTCACGTGTTGTTTTTGTCGTTGTTGAAGGAAAACGTCAGCAAAGCTGCGCATAGTATTAATGCGACAAAAAAGTTTGCTTACTCTTTGAAATGTATGCTCCTGAAAAAGGCACGTTCAAGACAACTCAGAATTTGTAATGGTCGTCGAACTCGGGAATCGGGAATCATTTCAGAGCTCTGATGATGTCACAGCAAGAAAAACTGAGAAATCTGTAGTTTGTGATAAGAAAGGAAAAGTGTTTATTTAAATTTGAATGCACATTTGGGTGTGTGATAAGCAGGGTTCGAATTGTAAAATGTTAACAAGGGGGGCGCTGTTTGTCGACGGGGGAGGGGGGGGGGTGGGTCTTAAACTAAAATGTGTAAGCGATTGCTATACATTTGCCGCAGGCAGGCAGGCATACCATTCCGTGTGTTTGTTACTAGGACACGCAACCTTCAATGCTTACCGTTAACCCATGTCCTTTAAAAAATATAGCCTATTAATTTTGTCGTTTGTAGCCTATGCAATATGTCACGTTTACACTATAATTATAATTATGTTCATACAATTGAATGCATCCAGCAAATAACTCCGGTTCATACAGTTGAATGCATCTGTCAAAAAATAAATAATAAAAAATGGTTGGCTCTACTATGAGGTGGTAAACTCCCGCCCTCTAGGGGGGTCTGGGGGCTTGCCCCCCAGGGAGAAACCTTTGTCAATTTTAACAGTTAAATGTATCAATTTGGTGCGCTTTGAGAGAAAAATTAAGACGCTAGATCCGTGAAGAATTGTGTGCTCTTGTAAACAATCCAAAAACCAATCAACTTGTAAGACGCCTGATCCTACACTTGAGCCATCAAATAATTTACATAAAAATTACAGTTTACAGGTCACAATAGTTTATTTACCTGCAGGCCTATGTAATTTATCCCCCGCCAAACCAAAAATAAAACTTTAACAATTACATTTCAGCCATAATTTTACAGACATATGATTTGTCCTGCGCTAATAGCGAGCAGAAGTGGAAACCGCACATTACAACTGTATGATTGAGAGAGAAAAAAATAATTTAGCTTACATCTACTTGTGTAAATTGGTGTCTTTTACAGATGCAATTCATGTCATACAAACACATTCACACAAGTGCGCATGGCACGGAGGCCAAAAAACACACACGGCCAACTTTACATGCCTTTACATAACCAATCAATATATGACCAAGCCACAAATGAATAGAATAAGAATATGAAAATAATAACTGTCGTACCACTCTCCATCTTTCTCTTGCAACAAGGCAGTCGGACCAGTGTAGCGTAGCTACAATCCCAGCGTATAATTTTTCCCACTTCCAGGTCCATTGCTTGACTGTAGGCTACGTCTCGCTAGCTACTAGCACCTAGCACTGAACGGATCATTTTCAATGTATTTGTTCAATTGGGCTGTAAATAAACATTATTAGCGAGTACACTTGCATTACGTAGCACAAACGTAGTTCAAAAAGATAGCTTGTCTTTTCATAAACATGCACAATGAAAGTGTTGGACATTGCTCAACTTTCCGCTCGTAGTTGAGCAGTGATTGGTTATTTGTCCTGTTCGAGTGACGGACCCGAAAGTATCCGGGAAAAATTATACGCTAGAAAGAATTCCAGCCTACACTACACCGGCCCAAAACAGTAGAAAATCAGACCGGTCTGTCAGATGGCCAGTCCAGGCCTGGATAGAGCTAAGGACCAATATTGGAGAGAGTTGTCTCCGCCTGCCCCCTCATAGTGAATCACACAGGCCAAAAAAAAACAGACGTTCCGACCCGGAATGGAAATTTCAAAGGAGAACATACTGGCTGTAGCATCGTTGTCGGACAAGCCAGTATTTCGACTTAGCATGTTTCCTTAATCTCTGATGACATCAGATCATGGTCATTTTATGATTTAGTACAGTAAATGTGTTACATATAGCTTCTTTAACAAGGGGAGCGGTAATTCCCCGCGTTCAACGACAATTCGAACACTGGTGATAAGTGTTAGTATCATATCTATGTTTCGCATTCATTATAACAATATGTGAAATTAAAAAGTTAAAAACATTAGCTTGCTCAAAAATGCTGCAGATGAAATAGCCTAATGAGACATCTCACAGTGATATCATATTTACATGTCATTAGCTTCTAGCTACTACAACCAAACATTTCATTATATTCACTTGTTTTCCATCCTACCTAACATTAGCTACCCGAGACACATATTATTTAGCTATTTCAAAAAGTTTGGCAAGACACGTAGGCCTATGCAACTGCTTAGCCTATATTTAATGTAACTATTCCTTAATGAACAAAATGCAGTTTCCAGCACGCATCAATGTTTTTTCCTCCCCAAGTAAACAGCGTCAGAATTTCCCAGTTGAACTATCCAAGTTTCTAGTCTTGAATGCAACATTACTCAGCGAAACCCTGGAAGCAAGTATATCAGCTGGGGCTTTTAAGTATCCGCATGTGAGTATTTATGAAAAGAGGGGGATGCTGGGAGTTGTAGTCCTGTACCTGAGTGTTTTGGTGGTCATGTCAGCAGCAGTGATTCCATGGTAAATCAAAGTTTCATTCCACAGTGGGTTCAGGGTGTTCTTCAGGGTCTTGGTACGCAGTTTGTTCGCCTGACAGATGGGGGTCGGGGGGGGGGGGGGACAGTGAGAAAAAGAGAGGGAGAGGGGGAGGTAGAGAAAGAAAGAGAGGGTGGGCAGAGAAGAAGGGAGAGAGCTTCATTTATCGTTTTGCCTCAAGCAATTTTTCACATCTTTGTATCTGCTCACCTACTTTATTGAGGAGAGAGAGGACAGCAGCCCCGCCCCCTCCGAAAAAATAAATAAAATGTCTCTTCTCATCTCTCACAACCTTGTGAAACCAGGACCAAATCCAAAATCAAGTGGATTGGCAGTGTGTCACCAGAGCAAATTGCGTGTGGGCAGATAGTAAACACAGTAATTAAGTAGTGCAGGAGATCAACATCACATATTTGTGGCATCGCTGTGTTATTAATGCTTTTGGAGCAATGACTAACTCCCTCACTTCAGCGACTATAGCCTATATTCAGCAGCCGGTTACCACAGCGAGAGGGTAATCACAGCAGGACCCCCTCCCTGCCCCCACCCCCACTGCCCCTAAAGAAAACTCCCGCTTTATGGCGTTAAAGAACCCTCCGCCTTTCGCTCCCGTGGCCGCGGCAGCGTCGCTTTGTTTGTTTTTGGCCTGTTCTACTGTAATTAAGATGAGTTCATTTAGTGCCGAGCGGAAATATGGTGGGGAAATCCAGCAGCCTACTAGGAAGCTTACCCAGGATTTGTTCAAAATCCTCACAAGGGCACCTTGATCCTCGTGCTCTATTCTTTTTTTTACCTTATTTTGGTTTTGCTCCGTCCCCCGTTGATTTAGTCTCTCTGCTTAGTTTGCTTACAGAGCTTTAGAAGCTTTAGCTCTTTAGTGCTGTGTTTAGCCCCCCCCCCCCCCAAATCCCATCTTCCACTTCCTGCCTGCACCAATTGAAGTAAAAAAAAATTTGATAGACACTTTCTCGTTTTAAATGATCGTGTGTTCTTGAATGTAATTCATAATATTAGTAATTGTGCCTACAACATCCGTGTAGTTGACCGAAATACATATACGTGGCGATTGTTCGAATACGTTTTCTGGACTTCACTATTGTCTATGTGTTAGCATCACTGCATGATCTAACCCACGAGCCAAGGAGCCTTACTGTACTGTACATTTTATCCCTTTACCTCTGTGCGCTTATCTCACTGTGTTTGTTTACATCCCTCAAACTGTATTTTTCGCTGCTCTGCATATCAATGCATTTGACCTTTCTGCAAAACGCTTTTTAACCGGCAGCTTCTTTTGTTGCGATGAGCAGAAGTCACACCCGAGGCGATTACCGCCACGCCTCCGAGACCCGCCTCCTGGCACTGCCGTTTACTGGTCCTCGGGAGCTAATTGGGTAGACTAATCTGCCACTCCGATATCTCTGCGCACCCTCCAATATCTCCTTCTCCTCTCTGCCTCTCCTCTTCCCGCCTCCCCCTTCTCTCCCTCTGTACCACAGGGTATATATCGGTTTATTTCCGAAGCTTCACTTCCTCCTGTCTCCTTCCATGCTGCTGTTGCTTTCCATAAATATTTCACCCCTCCCAATTCCCCGTTGTTTGTCCCCTGGCTCCCCAACCCGCTCAATCCTGTTTTCTTTCACACTTGCTTCCCATACTCGGAGAGCTAAACACCCAAGCAAGGCTCTGACTCAGAGATCACGCTGCCGTGACGACGAGCAGACAGGCAACATCTCCTTGGCTGCCTGGCCAGAATGCCAATGCATCGTAGCGCTGATGCGCACATAGATTTTCGGCCGTAATGGGTGGGGGGGCCGTTACGGGTAATGAGTAGAGCTCGTTTTTATGATTGGTGTGAGAAACTCTGCTTGGGGTAGATTTGAGGGGGGTGTGAGGGGCTTTAAGGGGGCCGTCTGTTCGTCCGCGTCTGTCTCACTGTTATGAAAGCTCAACAGCACTGCTGTGGGTTTTTTTTTTTTTTTTTTTTTTGCGGGACCCGTCGGGCGCAGGTGTTCTTGTGCAGTTTTTCACGGCTGGTTGCAGGTAGGTGTTTACCGTCTCCAGTGACGACGAGTCAAGGTGATTTAGCACTCCGTCAGACAGTCAGCATAACCTATTTGTCGATATATTTACGTTCCCATATCGCACGCGTGCTCTCTCTCTGTCTCTCTCTCTCGCTCTCGCTCTCTCTCTCCCTCTTTCTTTCTCTCTCTCTCTTCTTCTCCACTCTGCCGTTGACGTGCTTTGTGTAACAATCCTTCCTGTTTCCATGACAACCACCTGCTGCTGTCATCCCCTCGTCTGTCTCCCTCTCTCTCTCTTTCTATCCCTCTATTCTTCTCTCTGTCTGTCTCTCTTTTTCTCTCTCTCTCTATCCATCCCTGCTTCACGTCCTCCTTCTTTTCCTCTCTACCTCCGCTCAACAGTGTGTGGGTATTTCAAGGTCAATGCAGGTCAGGCAGAAATAGAGAGATAGAGCGCGTCAGAGGGAAGGAAGAGATATGCAGGGAAGAATCCAACGGGAGTATGGATGGAAAAATAGCCTGAGAGGTAACAGACCACCTTGGTCACAACTCTACCTGCACGGCTCCATCTACAACGATGATGTCATTGGCCATCAGTGTCAAGGCCTCTGGATGATCTCTCTTTCTCTCTACGTCTCTCTCCCTCTCAAAAATGTTTTCTATAATTCACAGATACGCTCAAACAACTGTAATCCAACATCTTGCTAGCACCATCAGATTTTTCCGTCAGTCCGAGCGGGGTTCTTTAAAGCACAAAAGCCAAAATTGTGTACATCAGAAATCGTTTCCTCTCAAAGTGTTAAATTGAGGCCGAGTTGAAACTTGGATGGCAATAAATCGTGGAGCTATAATGTGTTATCAGTGACAGTCCTGAACCAGTTTGCCGCGTATCCTTTACAAAGGAAAACTCAATCTTAAAAAAAATGTTAATTATTACCTTGCTAGCTCCAGGGAGGAGATGTAGTTTGACGTAGGGGTCGGCAAGACCATTGGAGTCCATGGCTTTCAGGCCCTAAAATTAAAATTGTGCCTGAATCAGACTTAGACCTAGTTTTAATCAAACAAAATATTGTAAAATATTTTAAAAATTCACAATATTTTTCAAGAACAGAGCACACTGCAGATAGATTGATTCTGGGCCTTTGTGTACATAATCAGGACATGTCATACCACCGTTTTGTGTTCATCACTGTACAGTACCATAAACATACTCTTGGTACAGTACAGTTTAGGTATGTATATGACTTGAGTAAAAAGTTACAATTGATATATCAATGTTGTAATAACCTACCTTTGCTTTGAGTATAGTGCAGTGCAGAGAGTTACTCTCTTGGTCAAACAGCAAGTTGAACTCCAAAGTACCCAAATACGCTGAAACACAATGACAACAGAAGCATGATGAGACTCTGGCACACTTTGACACCAGCCTGCTTCAACCTCAATAACAACTGCAGGCTCAACACAGCCCACTTCTGAACTGATTTTTTTATTTTTACATTTTTAATTAGTTAATTAATTAATTTTATTTTTGGAACGATTAGTTTTTTTTCTGATGTAGAGTTGCCAAAAGTTCACCCGCCGGTCCACGCGCACCCATAAACTGCCACGCATTGGACTCTTATGATGCTACTAGCTTTTGGGGTTAGTGACCATTAGACACTCTACACGCTAGATAGTACTACAGGGGATCAGAAGAGTATCTCTCACCGATCAGAACTGGGGAGCCAGCGAGAGCCAGGGAGGCACACTGGAAAGAACTAATGCAACAGTAACCCTTAAACCTAAACCCACTGTCTCTTTGGCAGGACAAGACCAACTGTGGCCCCCACTGCGGACTCCTGGTCACAGCTGACTAACATCGTGGCCGAGCCTTCGAAACCTGCAGCTATAGACCGCTGCCTACGCTATTGCCCACTTCCTGCACTGAGCTATGAAACCTAACCTCAATCCACAGAGAGCTTTATTTCCATATACACTTTTGTAAAATAGCTCAAATTTTCTCTGTGAGTAACGTGTTCTGACACAGAAAATCAATAGATGCAGCGAGCTTCTGCTGCCTCCACAGCAAGGTATCATTTTGTGCCTTACTGAAGTGAAATCAACCCCGCCGTGAGATCAGCCAAAACTGTGTGCTAAATAAATAATAATTTTTTTCACCTGAACAGAGCTGGAGATTAGATATCAGTACAAGGAACAAATTACAAGACTTATTCCCCAGTGGATAATGTGATTTTTCGTTGTAAATAAACAAAGAAAACATGCAAATAAATACTTCTATATTTTCGAATGCTTGCAAATGCATAAAAATTCAACACCCACATATGGAAATGTGAAGCCGTCCCCCCCCCGCCGTCCCCCCCCCACCCTCCCCTCTCCAGAGCTTTTCAGCCACATGGAAGTGCTTCACTGAAGTATTGCTGTCAGCATTCAATTCAAAAGCTTGCGTGCGTAGCCTTTTGAATTAGCCTCTACGTACTGCATTACGTAACAGGAATTAGGGGTATGCTCCACCTTCCGCTCTGCACCAGTCCGATCTAGAAGTACCGGAGATGACTCTGCCTTATCATTTTTCCCCCTCTTTGGGCTCGTGATTACATAGTCAGACAAATGATCACATTACATTGATGCAGGTGGCTGTGTACTGTACGTACTCAGTATTTCCATAAATACACCACAGTCGCCTGAATTTATATAACGTGATAATTGCTGCAATTATGTAATTAGTAGTACAGATGAAACAAAAAGCAGAAACATCTCTGTCATTCCAGGAACTCTGTTGCTGGAATGGATGTGTGGAATTATGGTCAATGTAGTTCTGGCATCCGCTGGTTCTCTCCCTGTTTGCTGATGGATGGATGTGGCTTAAGTTAGCCTCATTCCTTTTTAAATCCTACAGAGAAGGCCAGTGGTCTTGTGATCAATAACATGTGAGACCTTTAACACTCAGTAGAGACCAGAGCATTTAATGCTTACTTCCTTGCAATGGGGGACTAGCATGTTCAGGTTGAGATCATATCATGTCAGCGCTTTTATGAATGCACATTTCAGTAGACACAGCCTGACAGTGGAACGCAACCGAGACTCCAAGAACCCTCACAAAAACACCAACAAATCTTTTAGATGAATGGACAATGAACGCCACCCTGAACAAGCCACAAAATGATAAAACTTTCACGCCAGCGCAAAAACAGACACTGCACACAAAGCTTCACAAACCATATCTATAGACTGGCAAAGTTACACAAGTTGACACATAAAGTACCAATGTACTGACGTATACCCGGCACAGCGCTCGCCCAAGTGCACATGCAACAGATGGCAATACGCAAAACCAGTGTGATACACAAACACACACACACACAAACACAACCACAGACAAATGGACACGTAGACTCACGAACGCACAGAGCCAACGACCAGTGACACGAACACGGAGCCGACTTACTCTCATCATCATCATCAGAGTCCACAACTTCCTGTGTCTCTCTCTCCTCCACCTCCTCCCTCTCTCTCTCGCCCTCCCTGTCCCTCTCTCCGTCCCTCTCTCTGTCCTTCTCTCTGTCCTTCTCTCTGTCCTTCTCCGGTTGCTTCTCTCTCTGCGGCGGGGGGGTGGAGGGGAAGTCCCGAAAGCGGGGGAAGAAGTCGGAGATCTGCGGGATAGGCAGGATGGGGCCAGGGCACACGTTGATGGCGAAATGCTCCTGCATGGAGATCTTGACGGGAGACGGCGCGGGGGACGGGGAGAGCGGCGGGTCTGCTTGGGGCATTGAGAGGGTCGACGAAGCGTTGCCGGGCGGGGAGCGGGGGAGGAAGTGCGTCTGAGGGGGGTGGGGTTTGGACAAACTCATCGCAGGGCAAAAGATGGACAGAGAGGGAGTACAGTTGGAGAGGGAGAGAGAGGGGTGGATGAGTGGATGAGGAGGGGAGGGTAGAAGGGTAAAGAGAGTGAGGAGCAGAGAGGTATGGACATCTATCTATCTATTTATTTCTCTCTCTCTCTTTCTTTTTCTCTCTCTCTCTCCCCCCCTCCTCTCTGTCCCTCACGTTGTCCTCAGAACCCTGTCAGTCAGTACACCCGTACCGCTAACCCGCTGCCTGTCAGTCACTAGACCCGTACCGCTCACCCTCTGTCTGTCAGTCACTCCACCCGTACCGCTAACTGGCTGTCTGTCAGTCACTACACCCGTACCGCTCACCCTCTGTCTGTCAGTCACTCCACCCGTACCGCTCACCCTCTGTCTGTCAGTCACAACACCGTACCGCTCACCCTCTGCCTCAATGTGAATAAGTCTCTGATGAGTCACAGAATTGTTTCTCTGACCAGTATTCTCCAGTAACGTAGTGTCCAGTCTATTCCTGTATGCTGTTAATCGTCTCCCAGTGCGCTGTTAACGTACTGTAGTGTCCAGCTATTGCGTCCGTACTGTACTGTATTAGCCCTTTCTCTCAGTGCAGTTTCAATGTACTGTTGTGCCCTCTCAGTGACTATATATAATATCTGTACTGGAGTATGTACAAAAGGGATTTGTATGAAGAAGATGCCACCTGAAATAGAAATAGATTAATAATAATAATAATCATCATAATAATAGTTAAATAACAATAATAATAACATTATTATTAGTCTTCAGAATTTATAATAGCACTATAATACATGCAGCACTGACACACATACACGCACACACACACACACACACACACACACACCACACACACACACACACTTAAATTATCCTCCATATGCAAACACGCACATATAAATACATATCTAACTACCACCTCACGCTATACCTCATAGATCAGAGACACTAGACACACACATATCCTTAAAAATTCCTAATAAGCAGACACACACGCACACACACACACACATACATACATACACACACACACACACACACACACACACACACACACACATACAAGCACACACCCTCACAGGCACATACAAAATGTGCACTTACAAGTACACACACACCTACATCGACAGACACGCATGCACACACACACACATGCACGCACGCACGCACACACACACACGCACGCACACACACCTACCTAAAGACAGTCTTCATCTGCTCCATTGCTTCATCTTTGCTCATGTCCTCTGTCTCTCTCACTGAAGAACAACTGGTGCTGAATTGAGTCAATATACCACCCCTCTCTCTCTCTCTTTCTCTCTCTCTCCCTCTCTTCCCGTCTCTCTCCCCCCCTACTCTCTTTTTTCCGTCCTTCTCTCTCCTCCCCCTCCTACAGTCATGACGATTTCTTGCTAAATTTTCTCAGCGTGTCTGTGAGTGGAGCTCAGAGCCTTCAGTCCCTTTAGCTCGGGGTTCGGCTGCAGCCCTTACACGCCGGTCTCTCGTGAGCACGTTTAAGGTGGTCTTCCCGTGTTAGGTTCCACAGCATATCTTTCCTGAATTAACGTGTTGCAGTACAGGGGTGCATCCTGTTCAGAGATAGCCTAACTGTATTTGTCCATTTGAGTCTGACTACATTTATATACTTCAGATAGTCTTCCTGTATTTGCATAATCCAGAGGGAAAGTCTCTCTGCCAAGTGTGTTTATTTGGCAGAGAAAAATAGTCTTGCCGTGTTTATGAAGTACAAATAGGCTTCCTAAATTTACAGTGCTATTTTATTTCATAGTGTGAAGAGTTTTTTTTCATAGTTTTTCTAAATGGAATGGAAGTAGTGCGTTCATTCAAATTTAACATTTAGCATTCCTCCACTAGAGCAGGGCCTCAGAAGGAATAATCTAATTTAATTATTTGAATGCATGCCATGGCAACGGCTCAAGCTCATGTACGGCGCTGCCTCATTGGCTTGTCTTAGAACAGTAAGCAAGGGACCCATGTCTGACCCTAAAAGCACGGGGTGCACATCTTCTTCCTTTCTCCTCTTCCTCATTGCCGTTTCCCATCAGTGACATTGACCAGGGTTCGGTCAGCAGTCGCTGTGTCCTCTTCAGCAGGGCCCACTGGACCAATTCTGACCAGGAGGCACGGGTTGGGTTCATAAACACCTCAGGAAGCTGTCCCAGAAGACCACGGGCTGCAGTAGGATTGGTTTGGCCCAATCAAAAGCATTTTATAAGGTGCAGGGTGTTCTCAGCAGCTGTGAGCAGGTTGGTGCAATGTGTGCCATGGGGGTGAAAGTTTGAGTCCTTAGAGTCGTGCCTCCTCGAGGACGATATCAAGACAGCATAACACCAGCATGTATGGAGCCCAGCCCAGTTCAAGCCACTGCTCAGCACCCCGTCAGCTGTTTCATTTTCTTTTCTTTGAATCTGACCCAATTGTAGTGCTGCCCTGCCCATTATATTAGTCTCCTTCTTTTTTTTCCTCTTTTAAAAAAAACAATAAAAATGTTGCGTTTTCAAACGGCCGTCCAGTGATGGATGGTGGGGACACTTTTCCAACCTCCACCCTCTTTCTTTTCCTTCTCTCTCAGCAGTTCCGCCTGTACCTGCGCTAGCCCCGTCAGCTTTTCCCCTTGCGCTGAAGGGAGGGATGTGGGACAGAGGCGCTGAACAACAAGGGGCCCAGCTGTGCCGAAATCTGTCATCCATGCAACTGCAGAGAGAGAGAGAGAGAGGCACAGAGGGATATAAAGTGTGAGAGAGGGAGGAAGAGAGAGAGAGAGAGGGAGGAACAGAAGGATAGAAATACAGTGAAAGGGAGAGAAAAATTGTGACTATGATGTTACATGGAACAGATCTGATGGATAGGAAGAGATAGGGAGACAGAAATGGATAGAGGGAGCAAGGGAGAGAGAGAGAGAGAGGGGGAGAGAGAGAGAGAGAGAGATTATGCCATGCAGTGAAGCTGAGAGGTTGAATAACAGAGGGATTATGAGAGAGGGAGGAAAGGAACAGAGGAGGTGGAGGAGGATGAGAGTATTTTTGACTTGCTGACGCTCTTCCGATCTTGAGTGGAGTGTCTCGCTGTGCATCAACCAATCAGTTTTGATTTAATTCAGTTCCCAAAATGAGCATAACCAAAGAAAGATTTGCACTGATCAACCGGGGGACAGGACCAGAGTCAACAGACTGAATACTGAGGAAATCAGATGATTGGCATGACAATGAATTATGTCTGTAACAGGCACAGTATCTAATTATACAGGAACGAAACAAAATAAGGGACACTACCTCGCCAATATAACAGCGGTGCATATGAATTAGTATCAATAAATTGAAATGATCTTCAGTTGGCAAGAACAATGAATATTGGGAGGGGGGAGGGGGGCGGGGGGCATGTGCTACAAAATGAATGTAGGGATACCTAAATGGTTAAAATAAATGATTAAGAAAGACAGCTCCATTTGTGCGGCATGAAACCAAACAACTGGACTAAAATCAACCTGGAGAGCATAGTTCCAGAACTAATTGCCGCCGGCATTAGGTTGTAATTATTTCTGAGCACCAGGAGCGCTTCAATGGAACTGAATTCAAGAAGAATATTGCGACTGTCCTCTTTGGCTTGCTCATCTGATCTTTCCAATAGCAAAGGCAAGTGTGACAGTGCCCCAGAATTACGTACAAATGTTCAAAGGGAAGCCAATCCTCTGTCCCATAGCTCAAATCCCAGATCCCAAAGTATTCACCAGCAATGGTCCAGCAGAGAAGTTGACCTTTGGCTCACACGTTTGACTGCAGTCTTTACTGGAATACGCAGCAACACACTGATAAAGGTCCTCCACTGGACATTCGAATGCTTGAGTTGTGTTCTTGGATATCTGGTGTAAACCGGGCAATGCAGTTAAAATATACAACGTAGGCATTCAGCAGGCTTCTTTTCTAACCAAAGTGACGCACAAAAGCGCATTTCACGGTTACACACACGGATCTCAGCTCAGCTTCATCGGTTGAATTCACTGGTTTTCATTTGAATGGACTGCAGTGACTCTCCCCTTGAACACTTGCTCACAGTCATAGCCACACAGCTAATATTATAATCAGGACATATTTAGTTGTATAATCAGCTCTTATAGTCTTATGATGGAGAGAGCATGTGCAATCATATCGCTTCATCTTAGGGAGGGGAGACAGACGCCAGTTCACAGGACAAGTGATTAAACTTCACGTCTCTCTCAGTTTCTTTCTCAACCTCCAGCTATTACAGGTAAGATGTTACTCCTAGTTTTTTTGTTTCTTATGAACAGTGTTGTGTGTGTGTGTGTGTGTGTGTGTGTGTGTGTCTACTTGTACGCTGTCCTTCTACTTGTACGCTGTTTCTATGTGTATACTGTATATGTGAGTGTACTTTCTTTTTATCCCACATTACACCTCACACATCCTCACACACGCACACGCACACGCGCACGCACGCACACACACACACACGTACAAGCACACACCCAAATACTAAACAGTATGGGTTACTACAGTAAATTTATCACCTGATAAAATCACAATGTAATATTATAGCTATATTCACTGTTTTTGCATCACTAAAACTAATTTAGAAGTGTGAAATAAAATTATCAAAAAAAAATATTCATGCCTTCCTATATACATATTTGCTGCTTAAGTGTAACTTTCAAATGTTTATTAACAGAAACCAGTTGGGTGTTTGTGACCAGACTTGTCACAGTCCTGACTTGTTCTCTCGGCTGCTGTGATTAAAAGCCCGGAGGACCCGAACAACCTGTTCTCATCTTTACAGTGTGAATAACCCACTTGTGTGAAAACACAGAAGAAATGAGAAACTCGTCGTCAGGATCATTTGGGAGAGGAGAGTTGGCCGAAAGGACGACGTTCCTTTGTGTCAGTGAAGTTACTACGAGAAACAGAGCGAAACCAATTACAGCCCTCACATCGCAGGATCTGATTCCCTGAACATAATTAAGCCGAAAAGAGAAGTCAGTCGAGCTTGAACTAGAAAGATGCAGTCACAGAGTTTGATGGAAAATGTAATATTAATATTCATTTTTGTTCTTTAAGGAACAACTTTCCAAAATGTACCCTGAAAGTACAATAATGTTTGGGTACTAATAAGAACCTTCTACATTAATTGTGTATTACTGGCTAGGGGTACAATCTTATGTACTTATAGGGTACCATCCCAGTGACACGCGTTTGTACCAGGTCAGTATGCAAGAGAGCATTTTAGGCACTTTTCTCTGTAGCAACGATATTAATGCAAAATAGTATAAAACTGAGAACCATATAAACAATTTAAAATCCATAGCAAATGTGACAATTGGGTTTTATCGTGTATATACATTAAATATGTACACTGCATATGCATCTACCAGATGATTTTTATAAACAATATTAAATAGAATGTGTAACTCGCAGTGAACTCACATCTCTATTCTTGTTTCATATCTATTGTCATTGACTGCTGCTTTGCTACTTTCTACTGCATGCAATTCCTCTACTGTTCTTCCTTCATCCGTATCAGTGTGTCTCAGAAAGAGCGGATCAGACGGGAGCAAAGGAGAGTGAGACCCCACCCTGCACACAGGTGAATAGGTTACATCTTCACCCCTCCCTCATCCTCTTCCTCGGAACCACCACCACCCCACCCAACCAGTTCTTCGAAAACTTAAGAAGAAAGAAATATATATTTATTTTTAAATATGGAAATATTAGAGAAAAGCAGAATATTTGTGAGATTTTTTTCCTCATGTTTGGTGGCAGGTTATTGTGTACAATCTTCATTATGAGTAAATATACAATATGAGCATAGGTTTTAAACATACAGTATTAGTGGTTTGTTGTTAACACTGCTGTTATTTGATTCTCCACACGGCCTACCCAAGATCCTCCCCTCCAGCAGAAGCCAACCACCCCAGACCGGTCTTGCTATGGGATGCACCCCAAGATCCTATCCCTCTGGACCACGATCTACAGCAGCAGGTCTCATCAGACCCCACGCACCATCGTGGACACAGTAGGACCTTCAGTGAAAACTCAGTTTCTATGGTTTACGCTCCCTTCCTTAATGACCTGTTTGGAGAGGTATGACTCAGCAAAATGCTCTACACACTGGCCTTAACGTCTTTACATTCTGACCCTAAACCTTCTCCATTTAACTCAACTAAACTCTCTCCATAGCACTCAACTAAGCTCTTTACTTACGGATTATAAACTCTCTACACACTGGCCTAAAACTCTTTACATACTGACCCTAAACTCTCTACACACTAGCCTTAAACTCTTTACACACTGACACTAAACTCTCTACACACTGGCCTAAAACTCTTTACATACTGACCCTAAACTCTCTACACACTAGCCTTAAACTCTACACACTGACCCTAAACTCTCACCAATGACTCAGCTAAACTCTTTCCATATGACTCAACTAAACTCCATCCATACTGACCTAAAATTATTTACATACTGACCCCAAACTCTTTACATACTGACCCTAAACTCTCTCCATATGACTCAACTAAACTCTGTCCATACTGACCCTAAACTCTCACCAATGACTCAGCTAAAATATCTCCATATGACTCAACTAAACTCCATCCATACTGACCTAAAATTATTTACATACTGACCCCAAACTCTTGACATACTGATACTAAACTACATCTGACTCAACAAAACTCTTTACATACTGACCCTAAACTCTCTCCATATGACTCAAATAAACTCTGTCCATACTGACCCTAAATTATTTACACACTGATCACAAACTCTCTCCATGTGACTCAAATAAACTCTCTACATACTGACCCTAAACTCTCTCCATATGACTCAACTAAACTCTCTTACATAATGACCCTTCACTTTCTCCATACGACTTTGAACTCTCTGCACAATGACCCTAAACTCTCTCCATATGTTGCTGAAATCTCAAAGTTGACTTTGACTCTGAACACTCGTTCTGTTGGAACTCTGTTGTCCCACACTGTGTGTCTGCTGCATAAACAACCCCAGAGGCTAAATGTGATTTACTGACACAGAGATGTATTTGACTAAGTAAAAAAAAAAAGAGCAGAGGAATAAACTGCCGGACGGAAAGCAGATTGAGTCTTGCCCATGGCTTGAGAACCACGCTGAACACTGTTCCTGTATATATAACTGCACTCAACCCCGTTCTGCTCTAAATAACCACATTCAATACTGTTCCTGCTAATATAACCACATTCAATACTGTTCCTGCTAATATAACCACATTCAATACTGCTAATATAACCACATTCAATACTGTTCCTGCTAATATAACCACATTCAATACTGATTATGCTAATATAACCACATTCAATACTGTTCCTGCTAATATAACCACATTCAATACTGATTCTGCTAATATAACCACATTCAATACTGCTAATATAACCACATTCAATACTGTTCCTGCTAATATAACCACATTCAATACTGTTCCTGCTAGTGTAACCACATTCAATACTGCTAATATAACCACATTCAATACTGTTCCTGCTAATATAACCACATTCAATACTGCTAATATAACCACATTCAATACTGTTCCCGTTAATATAACCACATTCAATACTGCTAATATAACCACATTCAATACTGATTCTGCTAATATAACCACATTCAATACTGCTAATATAACCACATTCAATACTGATTCTGCTAATATAACCACATTCAATACTGCTAATATAACCACATTCAATACTGTTCCTGCTAATATAATCACATTCAATACTGCTAATATAACCACATTCAATACTGTTCCTGCTAATATAATCACATTCAATACTGTTCCTGCTAATATAACCACATTCAATACTGTTCCTGCTAGTGTAACCACATTCAATACTGCTAATATAACCACATGCAATACTGTTCCTGCTAATATAATCACATTCAATACTGCTAATATAACCACATTCAATACTGTTCCTGCTAATATAACCACATTCAATACTGTTCCTGCTAATATAACCACATTAAATACTGTTCCTGCTAATATAACCACATTCAATACTGTCCCTGCTAGTGTAACCACATTCAATACTGCTAATATAACCACATGCAATACTGTTCCTGCTAATATAATCACATTCAATACTGTTCCTGCTAATATAACCACATTCAATACTGTTCCTGCTAATATAATCACATTCAATACTGCTAATATAACCACATTCAATACTGTTCCTGCTAATATAATCACATTCAATACTGCTAATATAATCACATTCAATACTGTTCCTGCTAATATAACCACATTCAATACTGTTCCTGCTAATATAACCACATTCAATACTGTTCCTGCTAATATAATCACATTCAATACTGCTAATATAACCACATTCTATACTTTTCCTACTAATATAACCACATTCAACACTGTTCCTGCTAATATAACCACACTCAACCCCGTTCCGCTCTAAACAACCGCATTCAATACTACTAATATGATCACATTCAATACTGTTTCTGCTAATATAACCACATTAAACAGTTTTCCCTGTGTTAGAGCTCTATGTCCTCAGATCTTGATAGGATCACACAGGTCACTAGGCAACTGGTCTGGGGTCAGTGAGACCATGGCACTACTGTAGCCGTGTGTGTCATGATTTCAATCAGACAGACGGGAGTTTAGACCCCTGCTCACCCATCCTCGTAATCCCGCATTACAGAAGTATTAATAACCCGGGAGTGTAGCACGGTCACACTTAATTATCAGAGAAGAGACTGAAGGGTGGGGTGAGCGACGGACGGAGGGGGGGAAGACAGACTGCAGGATTCCAGGTTCGTTTGCACAGCCTGTCCTCTACCTGCGTGTAGAATGATTATGTCTGTATGTTGGTCAGAAGTTATTAATCTGCGCACCCTTTATATAGAGGTGCTGGGATGGTGGGGGCACATTGCCTGCGATGGTCTTAGTGTTAAACTGTGAAAGACATTGTGCGGCAGTCGTAGGGCTGAGCGTCAGCATTCAGATCAACGCGTCGCAGGGTCTGTTAACGTGCTGTGGGAACGCTATGTGAGTCAGCACCTGTGAGTTTGGGTGTGTTTTGTGAGCTCCATCTGTGTGTTTGTGTGCTGTGTGAATCTGTGTGTAATCTCACACTGAAAAAATTAGAAAAATCCAACCTTTAATTGAAGTACATTTATTATGAGAAAATAAAATCCGTCATCAAGAAATTATTATTTTTAACAAAACCATGTGCGCCACAATTATTGGCACCCCTGCATTTATAGGTTATTGTGTACAATCTTCATTATGAGTAAATATGCAATATGAGCGTAGGTTTTAAACATACAGTATTTGTGGTTTGTTGTTAACACTGCTGTTATTTGATTCTCCACATGATCCTCCCCTCCAGCAGAAGCCAACCACCCCAGGCCGGTCTTGCTATGGGACGCACCCCAAGATCCTATCCCTCTGGACCATGATCTACAGCAGCAGGTCTCATCAGACCCCACCCACCATCGTGGACACAGTAGGACCTTCAGTGAAAACTCCGTTTCTATGGTTTACGCTCCCTTCCGTAATGACCTGTTTGGAGAGGTATGACTCAGCAAAATGCTCTACACACTGGCCTTAACGTCTTTACATTCTGACCCTAAACCTTCTCCATTTAACTCAACTAAACTCTCTCCATAGCACTCAACTAAGCTCTTTACTTACAGATTATAAACTCTCTACACACTGGCCTAAAACTCTTTACATACTGACCCTAAACTCTCTACACACTAGCCTTAAACTCTACACACTGACCCTAAACTCTCACCAATGACTCAGCTAAACTCTCTCCATATGACTCAACTAAACTCCATCCATACTGACCTAAAATTATTTACATACTGACCCCAAACTCTTTACATACTGACCCTAAACTCTCTCCATATGACTCAACTAAACTCTGTCCATACTGACCCTAAACTCTCTCCATATGACTCAACTAAACTCTGTCCATACTGACCCTAAATTATTTACACACTGACCCAAAACTCTCTCCATATGACTCAACTAAACTCTGTTCATACAGACCCTAAATTATTTACACACTGACTGCAAACTCTCTCCATGTGACTCAACTAAACTCTCTCCATATGACTCAACTAAACTCTCTACATACTGACCCTAAACTCTCTCCATATGACTCAACTAAACTCTTACATAATGACCCTTCACTTTCTCCATACGACTTTGAACTCTCTGCACAATGACCCTAAACTCTCTCCATATGTTGCTGAAATCTCAAAGTTGACTTTGACTCTGAACACTCGCTCTGTTGGAAACTGCTGTCCCACACTGTGTGTCTGCTGCAGAAACAACCCCAGAGGCTAAATGTGATTTACTGACACAGAGATGTATTTGACTAAGTAAAAAAAAAAAAGAGCAGAGAAATAAACTGCCGGACGGAAAGCAGATTGAGTCTTGCCCATGGCTTGAGAACCACGCTGAACACTGTTCCTGTATATATAACTGCACTCAACCCCGTTCTGCTCTAAATAACCACATGCAATACTGTTCCTGCTAATATAATCACATTCAATACTGTTCCTGCTAATATAACCACATTCAATACTGCTAATATAACCACATTCAATACTGTTCCTGCTAATATAACCACATTCAATACTGTTCCTGCTAATATAATCACATTCAATACTGCTAATATAACCACATTCAATACTGTTCCTGCTAATATAACCACATTCAATACTGTTCCTGCTAATATAATCACATTCAATACTGTTCCTGCTAATATAACCACATTCAATACTGCTAATATAACCACATTCAATACTGTTCCTGCTAATATAACCACATTCAATACTGTTCCTGCTAATATAATCACATTCAATACTGCTAATATAACCACATTCAATACTGTTCCTGCTAATATAATCACATTCAATACTGCTAATATAACCACATTCAATACTGTTCCTGCTAATATAACCACATTCAATACTGTTCCTGCTAATATAACCACATTCAATACTGTTCCTGCTAATATAATCACATTCAATACTGTTCCTGTTAATATAACCACATTCAATACTGTTCCTGCTAATATAACCACATTCTATACTGTTCCTGATAATATAATCTCATTCAATACTGCTAATATAACCACATTCTGTTCCTGCTAATATAATCACATTCAATACTGCTAATATAACCACATTCAATACTGCTAATATAACCACATTCTATACTTTTCCTGCTAATATAACCACATTCAACACTGTTCCTGCTAATATAACCACACTCAACCCCGTTCCGCTCTAAACAACCGCATTCAATACTACTAATATGACCACATTCAATACTGTTCCTGCTAATATAACCACATTAAACAGTTTTCCCTGTGTTAGAGCTCTATGTCCTCAGATCTTGATAGGATCACACAGGTCACTAGGCAACTGGTCTGGGGTCAGTGAGACCATGGCACTACTGTAGCCGTGTGTGTCATGATTTCAATCAGACAGAGGGGAGTTTAGACCCCTGCTCACCCATCCTCGTAATCCCGCATTACAGAAGTATTAATAACCCGGGAGTGTAGCACGGTCACACTTAATTATCAGAGAAGAGACTGAAGGGTGGGGTGAGCGACGGACGGAGGGGGGGAAGACAGACTGCAGGATTCCAGGTTCGTTTGCACAGCCTGCCCTCTACCTGCATGTAGAATGATTATGTCTGTATGTTGGTCAGAAGTTATTCATCTGCGCACCCTTTATATAGAGGTGCTGGGATAGTGGGGGCACATTACCTGCGATGGTCTTAGTGTTAAACTGTGAAAGACATTGTGCGGCAGTCGTAGGGCTGAGCGTCAGCATTCAGATCAGCGCGTCGCAGGGTCTGTTAACGTGCTGTGGGAACGCTATGTGAGCCAGCACCTGTGAGTTTGGGTGTGTTTTGTGAGCTCCATCTGTGTGTTTGTGTGCTGTGTGAATCTGTGTGTAATCTCACACTGAAAAAATTAGAAAAATCCAACCTTTAATTGAAGTACATTTATTATGAGAAAAGAAAATCCGTCATCAAGAAATAATTATTTTTAACAAAACCACATGCGCCACAATTATTGGCACCCCTGCATTTATATATAGAATAAAGTAATATTTTTTTTATATTTGGTCACATATCCTTTGCATGCCATGTGACCCAACAACATCAAAAAACTCTTGATAACTTATTTTCTGGTACTCTTACAAGCGATACTAGAACATCTCTGCATTTAAACTGATCTCTATGGGAATTGGGGGGTGGGACTAGATTTAGCTGTAAATTACACTGGAACAGTATGGAACACATGGTTGTCTAAAAGGCTCTAAGTCATCAAGGGTCTGACATATCAAACAAGCCTTAAACCATCACTCTGCTGCCAGAAATGCAGTACATATAAATGGATAACTTGAAGGGTTTCTTCTCCTGACTTAGGAGTTAAATAGGAAAATCTGTCAGGAAACACAACCCTTAAAGTGATCCATCCATATCTACTGCATAACTGGCAGCAGAGTGATGGTATATATATATATGCATGTGTGGATGTCTGTGTGTGTGTGTGTGTGTGCGTGCAGGTATATACTGTATATGCATGTGTGGATGTCTGTGTGTGTGTGTGTGTGTATGTGTGTATGTATATACGTATATGCATGTGAGTCTGTGTGTGTGTGTGTGCATGCGTGTGTGTGTGTGCATGTATATATATGCATGTGCGTCTGTGTGTGTGTGCGTGCGCGTGTGGCAGTGCACATAATGACAGCGGACACTGAGTTGCCCGTGGCTGTGTTTTCCCTGCCTCGGTAAAGCTCCAGCTGTAGCAGAGGGTTACAGAGGCACTCGTGAGCGATGGTAGTCACCTTGGACAAGGACGACAGCCCAGCACAGGAGGGGGGAAAAAAGTGTTCATCTGCCCGCATGCCAAAGTGTGAATATGGGTGTGTGCGTGTGAGCAGGGAGACAGGAGCCAAATGCTCTGGTGTTATCCAATTAGACAAGAGTATACATCCATATCCTGCAAGGGCTCCAGCTACTAGAGACCTGGCACATGGCTGAACATGTTGAATTAGACTTTATGCACGCTAACACAATATGATAATAAGGACAAATGAAACGGTGTGTAGAACGAAGTGTTATTTGATATGCAGACACTAATTCCTTGATTTTCATTATCTATTTTTTCCAGGAGAAAGACTTGGCGCCAGCAGAGCCGGAAAGGCAAGTCTACTACAATGTAATAAGCAGCACCATTCATTATAAGTTCATTATAACTGGTAATAACATGAACAAATACATACAGCTGTGATGTGCTGATCTTGTCTCAAGGCACACTGTGGGTCTGGTCCCAGGTATAGTTAAAAAAACACCACAGCTCTATCTCCAGGTGTAGGAATAGATCATTTATTACTTTAGGAGGCACAGTTCTGGTAACGTTGTAGGTTTATCTGACCTTGCTTTGTTTAAATATTGAGACACACTTCATATATTATAAGGTTTTCACAAAACATATATAACACATTCATGACTATTCCAGCAACCACATCACCCTGTCAACCTTTGTGTGTGTGTGTGTGTGTTTGTGTTTTTCTTGCTGTGCTCCACAGAGCTGAGCGAGGCCTTCAGAGAGTTTGACTATGACCAGGATGGGCACCTGTATGAGGACAATGGGCTACATGCTCACTGACATGGAGCTGATCAAGATCATTCAGCCAATCAAGATGAGATGTGAGAGACGTATGTGTGTGTGTGTGTGTGTGTGTGTGTGTGTGTTCTAATCATTAGATTGCTTGTGTGTGTGTGTGTGTGTGTGTGTGAAGAGCGATTTGCTTTGATTGCAGTGTGCGAACTCTGAGTGTTGATTTTGTAAGTGAGTGATACCGTTGCAGGGTGACTCATTCGTGTAATCTGAGTTACAGTGGGGAGCCGGATTGACGTTGATGATTTCTGCGACCTGATGGGACCCCGTATGATTGGCTGAGACAGCTCACATACTCGGAGTCGGAGAGATGAAATGCGCTTGCAAACAGGCATGCACGCTGCTACATAGTAAAATCGCGTTTAAGCACGCGTCTCACACTGCTGAAAATCATGCACGTTTTACTGTAACGCAGCCTGCACTACCTGACATTACTGCAAACAGCACTGGCACTACCTGACATTACTGCAAACAGCACTGGCACTACCTGACATTACTGCAAACAGCACTGGCACTACCTGACATTACTGCAAACAGCACCAGCACTACCTGACATTACTGCAAACAGCACTGGCACTACCTGGCATTACTGCAAACAGCACCGGCACTACCTGACATTACTGCAAACAGCACTGGCACTACCTGACATTACTGCAAACAGCACCGGCACTACCTGACATTACTGCAAACAGCACTGGCACTACCTGGCATTACTGCAAACAGCACCGGCACTACCTGACATTACTGCAAACAGCACTGGCACTACCTGACATTACTGCAAACAGCACCGGCACTACCTGACATTACTGCAAACAGCACCGGCACTACCTGACATTACTGCAAACAGCACCGGCACTACCTGACATTACTGCAAACAGCACTGGCACTACCTGGCATTACTGCAAACAGCACTGGCACTACCTGACATTACTGCAAACAGCACCGGCACTACCTGACATTACTGCAAACAGCACCGGCACTACCTGACATTACTGCAAACAGCACTGGCACTACCTGGCATTACTGCAAACAGCACTGGCACTACCTGGCATTACTGCAAACAGCACTGGGACTACCTGGCATTACTGCAAACAGCACTGGGACTACCTGGCATTACTGCAAACAGCACTGGCACTACCTGGCATTACTGCAAACAGCACTGGCACTACCTGGCATTACTGCAAACAGCACTGGCACTACCTGGCATTACTGCAAACAGCACTGGCACTACCTGGCATTACTGCAAACAGCACTGGCACTACCTGGCATTACTGCAAACAGCACTGGCACTACCTGGCATTACTGCAAACAGCACTGGCACTACCTGGCATTACTGCAAACAGCACTGGCACTACCTGGCATTACTGCAAACAGCACTGGCACTACCTGGCATTACTGCAAACAGCACTGGCACTACCTGGCATTACTGCAAACAGCACTGGCACTACCTGGCATTACTGCAAACAGCACTGGCACTACCTGGCATTACTGCAAACAGCACTGGCACTACCTGGCATTACTGCAAACAGCACTGGGACTACCTGGCATTACTGCAAACAGCACTGGCACTACCTGGCATTACTGCAAACAGCACTGGCACTACCTGGCATTACTGCAAACAGCACTGGCACTACCTGGCATTACTGCAAACAGCACTGGCACTACCTGGCATTACTGCAAACAGCACTGGCACTACCTGGCATTACTGCAAACAGCACTGGCACTACCTGGCATTACTGCAAACAGCACTGGCACTACCTGGCATTACTGCAAACAGCACTGGCACTACCTGGCATTACTGCAAACAGCACTGGCACTACCTGGCATTACTGCAAACAGCACTGGCACTACCTGGCATTACTGCAAACAGCACTGGCACTACACAGTACTCATAATACTCAAGCAATATACACCAGAAACTCTACATTGCTACATATTCCGAACAATATTTAAGCAATTTCACACGAGAGGGAGCACTGTTATACTGTATATCAGCACGGCTGTGATTCTAAGATAATCACAGCCGTGCTGATATACAGTATAACAGCATGACCTCGAGTGTGATATTGCATTTATACAACAGTTCTACTAGCCCATAAAATATCTATCAAGTAATGATTGAGACAACAGATTATGGTTTTCTTGTATATAACCCCCTGGAAAGTGTCTCGGCAAATCACAAACTAACTGTTGTATAAATACTTAATATATGAAGGGTTTCTTCTCCTGACTTATTTTCCTATTGAACTCTATGGAAAAATGAGTCGGGAGAAACAACCCTTCAAGTGATCCATCCATTTGAGGCTCATTTGATACCTCAGACCCTTGAGGATTTATAGACATTTAGCCAACCAACCACTATTCCAGCATAATGTACAGCTAAATCTAGTCCCAGCCCCAATTCCCATAGAGATCCATTCAAATGCAGAGAGATTATAGTATCGCTTGTAAGAGTACCTGGAAATAAGATATCAAGAGTCTTTAGATGTTGTTGTGTCACAGACATCAGGAAGTCATCACATGCAAAGGATATGTGATTAAATATTTAAAAACAATTACTTTATTCTACATTATGTTAAACTGTCCAATATTTTTGAATGCCCGAAAATGACGGGGACTATGTACAAAAGGTTCTATAATTTCTAAACGGTTCATCTGATATGGATGAAATTACCCTCAAATTAAAGCTGACAGTCTGCACTTCAACCTCGTTGGCATTGTATCCTTTCAAACTCAAAATGCTAAAATAAAAAAACAAAATAACAAAAAATGTGTCACTGTCCAATGAATTACGGTGCTCACTGTTCAATGGTACACTAATGCACTTATAACCAGGATTTCTTTTCAGATTCATATTCTCCGTTTTTTTAGCTTGCATTTGGGTTTGGCGAAATGAACAGAACTTGAATCGCTCGTGGGATTCCCTGCTGAACAAGTGACTGCACTGTACAGCCAAAGTCCAGCATGGCAATATTTCACTGTGAAAGCAGGAAAATCAAATAAAAAAACGATCTGTGTTAAATCTGTGTTTGAAGCATGAGCGTGACATTTGTGCGACCGGAAGACAGAATAAGCGGAATAGGAATAAGCAGCGGTCAAAATGTTTATGCATCTAACCAGAAATGTGACTCAGACGAGACGTCCAGCTCAAAAATATAACGCTCTGCTGTAAATAAAAAACATCAGTGGACAGTGGACTTCAGGCAACCCTTAAGCCAAAGTGACTCAAGTGGCTATACGCTGAAGGGATGGTAATGGACATGCAGCCACACTCTGTTGTGGAACATTCCAGATGCTTTCAGCTGCTATTACTGGACCAAGGTTTTTATCCAACACAGAATACTACCCAAATATGCATGAGGCTGTGATGATGAGCAGGCTGTTGGTAAATCGCCAGCGCTGATGTTTACGTACATGCGATTTATAGGCCTGTAAGAATACACCAGCCCAACTTCACAGTGGAAACATGCTGGTGGATACAAACATTACAACTTAAAGAAGGGTATTAAAGTGTTTTTACTTTACGTTTTTTATTTTTTTTAAAAACGTGATTGATGATTGGATCCTTGAAAAGTAGCGGATTCAGGATAGAGTTGGCCAAATTTTTTGTGCTGATTTTGGTATTCAGCCGAACCCCAACCTCTCTATCCCCCTCTCTCTTTCTCTCTCTCCTCTCCTCAGTTTGACTGTGATGGGGATGGACAGATCACCTTTGAGGATTTGAGAGAGGCGGTCATGTCGCTCCTGGGGGAGAGGCTGAAGAAGGCTGACGTGGAGGAGATCCTCGGGGACATGGACCTCAACCGAGACGGCTCCATTGACTTTGACGTTGTGGAAATCGCAGAAAGCTAACCGTTTGATCGACCCCTCGATCGGTCAATCAGAAAATCCGCACGCATGTGCACCCACATGTGAATGCACAGACTGTCACGTGTTCACACATGCGCTACGACATTACGCGCCGATATACGGGAAGTGTCTGCACTCACATACAGAAATGGACTCTCCCACAAACTCGTCACACATAACATACAGAAACGAATAACCTATTATGATGACATTATTATGGGCTTAAACCTTGACTTCAGGAAATTGGACCACTGAACCCAATCATGCATGGAGTGGATGTCCTTTATCTCGCTGATTAGGAGCAGCTGTTCAGTTTTAATAGGTTTCGGACGTCTAGTTGTCTTAACTCGAGGCATAAGTCCCCCCAAGGTCACAGGTACAGCTATAAGTCCCTGCTAAGGTCTTGGGTATAGGTCCAAGGAGACCAACGAAAAGGCCTCACACCGAAACCAGTAAAGACACACACACCTCAGTGTGAAACCAACACCTCCAAATGCCCCTACATACAGTGTGAACTCGGTTCGTAGAGCCGCTGCAATAAAGCAAAAAACTCACCGATGCTCTGACCTCGTTTCTCTTGCGTCTGCTTCCAGAATGTTCTCACGATGTTGTCCATCCCATAACGGCAGCCGTCACGGATACTGGATATCACGGTTACCAGGTTCCCAAAGGGAGTGCTGTATTTCTGTAGGCATGTGTATGCACGTGTGTGTCTGTGTGAGCGTACTATAGTGTATAAGTGTTAATAATTTATCATTGGTGCTGGATTAAGAAACTTATTATTTTACATATTGTACAATAACATACATTATTTCTAGGTGTAGGTATGAATGTTGTTGAAAATCCTAGTGGTAGTTATAGATATATTTCCTCAACATTAATCATTTTGACCTGTTGGCTGAATGTTAAGTCAATAAATAAAAAATCATGAAAAGAAATATGAGAATACAACTGAGACCCGAGTTCTGATGCACATTAATATAGAAAAACAAAATAGGCAGTGTTCATGGACAATTCTTGCCACCTAGTGGAAATGTACAGTACAGCAGGGAGAACAGCCTCTTTAATAGACAGAATTGTGAAAATATAGTAGCCTTTTTAAACCTTTTAAATTATTTATTTATTTAGAAATTTTTGGATACGTTTAAAATTTTGAACATTTCACCTCTGCCTGGTTTTCCTCCATGTGTGCACGTGACAATATGCTGTTTCCTCCATGTGTGCACGTGACGA
Organism: Ilyophis sp. 1 JC-2022; assembly: GCA_022702515.1. NCBI lineage: Eukaryota > Metazoa > Chordata > Actinopteri > Anguilliformes > Synaphobranchidae > Ilyophis > Ilyophis sp. 1 JC-2022. The sequence continues at coordinate 11,979,981 of CM040400.1, read as the reverse complement.
TATGCTGTTTCCTCCATGTGTGCACGTGACGATATGCTGTTTCCTCCATGTGTGCACGTGACGATATGCGGTTTCCTCCATGTGTGCACGTGACGATATGCGGTTTCCTCCATGTGTGCACGTGACGATATGCGGTTTCCTCCATGTGTGCACGTGACGATATGCGGTTTCCTCCATGTGTGCACGTGACGATATGCGGTTTCCTCCATGTGTGCACCTCCATGTGTGCACGTGACGATATGCTGTTTCCTCCATGTGTGCACGTGACGATATGCTGTTTCCTCCATGTGTGCACGTGACGATATGCTGTTTCCTCCATGTGTGCACGTGACGATATGCTGTTTCCTCCATGTGTGCACGTGACGATATGCTGTTTCCTCCATGTGTGCACGTGACGATATGCTGTTTCCTCCATGTGTGCATGTGATGATATGCGGTTTCCTCCATGTGTGCACGTGACGATATGCGGTTTCCTCCATGTGTGCACGTGACGATATGCGGTTTCCTCCATGTGTGCACGTGACGATATGCGGTTTCCTCCATGTGTGCACGTGACGATATGCGGTTTCCTCCATGTGTGCACGTGACGATATGCTGTTTCCTCCATGTGTGCACGTGACGATATGCTGTTTCCTCCATGTGTGCACGTGACGATATGCTGTCGCCCATTTCTATTTTTGGCTCGACAAACCCCATTGTTTTGATGAGCCCTGAAATAACCCCATTATTTTGAGAAAATTGTCAAATTGTCTGTGAAAGACAGAGCCAGGTTCTGATCTTCTAGCGGTTGCTTTCTCATAGGACAGTCGGCTTTGGCAATTCAAGGTTGAGGAGGAAAAAAAGTCATAAATCTGTTCTGGCCCCAACAACATGACTTCTGCTAACAAAATAGGTATGGATCACATCATCTGGATTGCAAGCTTTGGGGGGAGGCACGGGTGCACAAAAGCTGAATGTTTAAAATCTGAAATATGTTAGCATCCTTTTCTGTCTAAGTTGAAAACGCAATAATTCCCTTCGTCTCCTTGAAGCTGCTAACAAGACTAGGCAAGCCTAGCTCAGCCCAGACGCCTGTATGCAGCCAGTGAGGAACATGTGACAAGGCACGGCGGATATTGTTCTGGAGCATGCAGATTGGCCTGCATACCGGGGCGACGGAGTGCATCTGATTCTCAATGGTGTGTGTGGCAGAGTATGTGAGCGGGAGCGAGCGAGGAGGGAAAGCGGACATCATTTAATTAGAGTGATGAGCACTATTAGAACGTTATCCCTCCGCAAGCTCCAGTTTGCTCCGGTACCGTTCTTGCCAATAGTTCTAATTTCAACAGTGAAAGATGGAGTTTTGGAAATATTTTACAAAAGCCCCAAAGGTTACAAGTGTAACACAAACCAAGAATGTTTCTTACAACAACCCTGCGCAACGTTGCTGCAATATTGCTCTACAATGTTGTAGCCACGTTCAAACAATCTCAATAAAACATTTTCCAAGATACTTTGCTGCAATATTGCTGCAACGTTGCTACAATGTTCCTGGTATTTAGCAGTTATTTTTGTGTTCGTTTTTATTCCCATTTTAGTAGCATTTTATTTTATGTGCTTCTATTGAAATTTAAAGGACTGTTAAGATACCACCGCATTGTCAGCAATCCTGATTGGCTCCAATTATTTCTCAAATATGATTCTGAACCATTTAAACAGTCAAAAAACATCAAAGAGGTCAGCCTTAAATACTCTTGCATTCCGTTCCACATATAAGGTGCTAGGGCTGGGATGGATACCGAAATATCGTGGTATTGCAGTCACATCATACTCACTGAAGAGCTGAGCTGGTCACCGCATTACCGACCAATTTTTTTTTGTCTGTTTTGCTTTGTTTAGCAGTTTTTTTGCTTTTGAAAGTTATGTGATCTTAAATAAATCATTATCATAGTCTACAAGGCTACCGCCATTGTCTTCATGGCGCCACATCTTTTTAAACAATTAGGCAATTGCGCTGAAAGCTATAGTCTACAAATTTGTCAACGGCCTGAGTGGGGGAGGAGACGCACTGTCTGGTACAGTTCATTATTCATAGGGGGATTCGTTTTGAGTGTGTTGTTTTGTGCAGTTTTTTATAGGCCATGGTCTACTTATGATATGTTACAACAGCATAGGCTATACATAAACAAGATAAGGCGGTAAAAGGTGTTGTCATTGGAGTTATTACAATAAGTACTAATATCTTACCGCATTTTGGCTTCGAGCCAGACGACAATGTCGGTGTGTCGGGTATTCGTGGTAAAAAATAATGTTACGGGAGTATAATACCACAAATCTTGCCGCGCACCTCAAAACCACTCATCAGCTGTTTGGGAGAAGTAGGCTCCTGGTTGGAAGGTCATACTGCTTATCAAAAGCCTGGAGCACGGCTTGAAATGCTGGCTTCTCTACTGTACAGAACGGCACCGTCTCCTCAACCAAATACCTTGTTACAGAAGTTGCAGGGCACAGGATGTGCTCAAAATGCCCTGACAAAGCTTAGTTGTGGTGAGTTAAATAACTTAAATAACATTTTAATCTAAAAAAAATACATTGGTTTGACTATAATTATAAACTATAACAAGCTAATATGAAACAAACTGTCTATCGATCCTGAAATTGAATGGCAAGACTATCCCTAGTGTAGTTGTATCTGTCCGAATTACAGTAGGCTATTCACAAAAGGAATAAACTCTTGTTGTGATGCATGCAGGATTGTGGAAACCTCAGCCTCTCCAGCACTGCAGGGCAATACAATAGCAAGGTGCATTCAGTACAGCGGGGCTGTTGTCACTCCGTTGAGGGCATGCATCTCTCAAATCCGAAAAGGTGAGCATGTTGGTTTTTCTCGCGTGCAATGAGTCAAGTTGCATAGGAGAACTCACTTTGGCAATGGCCTTTAGTCAGACAGAGGGAGAGAAAAATGAACATGAAAAAAAAGCGGTAAGTTTGAATTGTATTACGGTCTAGCCTACTGTAGATGCAAAGCTGCCAGTAAATAGCCTAATTGAAAATTATGTTCCAGTTAATTTAGGCTGACATGTTTTCATTAAGCCTATTGTTCCTACATTTGTAAATTTCTACTGTTAATAAAGAGTTGTTCACTGTCTCTGTGTTTCAATAGCAAATTACTGATTTACATGCCGACCAGAAATCCTAAAGACAAAATTGCTGAGCCTTAGGGACAAAATTGGAATGAAGATATAAAGAATAGACTACTACATGAATTTTATAACGTTCAAAGTTTTTCATTCACTCGCAATTTGCGCATGCGTTTTTCAACAATGGGGATCAGACAATTCCTCCTGCTCTTCATCTGTGTGTTTACCACTTGTTTACCACAGGAGGGAGGATCTGAAACGTGTTATTTTAAATTAATTAATCATTACCATTATATACCCATGAGTTCTTCACAATCCTCTACATTTGGGGGAAGAACCCCTTCACCCGGCAATCACGATACCGTGAAAATGACCCAAGCTCCCCACTAAACTATTTTGGCACATCGGTTTTTAATTGTATACCCACAGGGTGAACTATGCGCCCCTATCTGTGCGCCCTACCCCAGCGAAGTGTACCTTTTGGGTCATGATGTCATTATAAGGGCCCTGTCTGTAATCTCACTCTTATCTTATGTGATGTGATCCTTTCAGATCTCTGCGCTCAGGATACGGTGCGCGCGAGTGTGTGTGTGTGTGTGTGTGTGCTCACTCCTCCAGGCTCATGTTTCATAGGCTTTCATGACCCGATAAGCCAAGCGATAGTCTCGACCCCAGATGTCCTCTCTGTAGTGTCTGGAAGGTAAAGTTAATTCTGAGAGCGGCCCTTCAGAGATCGGTTTCATTCAGTCTAATTCAGTCTATGTTTAATCCAGAATTATGTCATAGATCAATATTGGCTTGAATTACCACCAAGCATTGACCTATAACATAATATTCATAATATGTTATCAATATTAAATGGATATTATCATTGTTCTGCTGTGCAACAATAGCAAATGGATAACATAAATAAACAATACTGTAACAATACTGTCTCTCCTGATTGCAAAATGCAGTCCTCACAAACAGGGCGCAAACAAACTGCTTTTATTTCTGAAAATCAATAACTTAAATATTACAGCAAAAAGCATAAATCTGTCAAAAAGAAAAACATTTTTACAATGATTCACATACGTACAACAAAGCCATCGTGCGATGCATTTATACGGATGGGTGATTCTTCAAGAAGTTGATATTGGGATTACATCTGATGATTATTCCGGAAATTGTAGTGCATTGAGATATGAACCGGGAAGCAAGATGTGTGTAAGGCAAAGATTACCCGCCGACAGGCGCCAGGGAAACCATAACAAAGACTTCCCTCTGGAAAAGACTTACTGTTTTGGGGGTGTTACATGGTGATTTCTCAAGAATTGAGACCTTTCTGTGATGAAACAGTTTACACGGTCGGCTGTAGTGCATTCAATCGGTACGTCTGGCTTTTGGAAGAAATGCGATGAAGTTAGTATCAACGGCACTGCAAAAAAAAACTCGTAAGAAATGTCATCCAAAACCAATGAGAAACCAGTTGTTGTGAAACGTTAGAACCGTCTGCCTGTGCAAGATAGAACTAAACTGGACCCACGGCGCTGCTTGGCCATGCTGGCTTTAAAAAAAAAAATAATAATAATTTTTAATTTGTTGTCTGGAAAGAACATTCACTTGAAACTCTGAGCGTGCGTCCGTTTCAATAAGAATAATGTGCCGTCACATTGAGGCGGGGTCATTTGTGTGCACTGGACATAGCAGCCTTTTTTCTTTTTTGCTTGGGCAAGTAAAGGTTAAGTGCCGCTGTGAATTGCCCAAAGATTTCAGCATTCTGGATTAAATTTCTGCTTGCAGATATCCACTGCCCCATGCAGCAGAGACCGAAGCTGGACTCAATCACCTGGAAGCTATTTTAAAGAAATACTTCACAGGTCCGACCAACAACACTTGCCGTAAAATCTGCTGCATATAATACAGCGTTTCATTAGTCAGCTCTCATCATCCAATGATCTCAAGGTAAACAGAAGGTTCTGGTTACATTTGTTTTTTAAATGCCATTGTCTTCTCCTCAACATACCCATATTAAAAAGTAAACGTGAGCTCAGCACTTAAGTCAGAAATTGGCCATTTTCAACACTAGGAATTAAGAGAAGGCTGAAATAGGCAGTCTGTGTATAGACATTTTTAGTTCCAAAAGCAATAGTGAGCAACTTGTGAATCTTATATAACCGGCGCTACGACGTGTTACTCGAGTGGCTTTTAGTCTGGACTTCTGTCACAGGTACAAAGACCCTGAGAAGGAGGGGCCAGTTTCTGGTTTCGGGTGGGGCAGGGCGGGGTAAGTCACGGGTGGGCTGGGGACAGGGTCGGTAATGGCCGGCGTGGAAGGGGTCATGAGCAGGGCTGGGAGGAGCTACACGTTGGGGACGGTCTGCAGATGGCGAGAATGTGCCGGATCTTCACGAGCCGTTCCCTCAAGGACATGGTGGAGAGCACGGACAGCTGGTACCGGGGGTCAACAGGCAGGACCGCCAGGAGCCACCAGCAGCAAGCTGGTCCATTTGGAGTCGCCTGAGGACGGGCGTGCACACACACACATGCGCACACACACACACACACACACACACACACACACACACACACACACACACAGAAATTGGTTGTTTGATCCCCCCCAAAGCCTGCATACATACTTGACTACTTGATCTCACACATTCTTCATGTATATGGTCTGATTAGCTACTGAAGCCACTTTAAGTGCTAATCTGAAGACTATGGAAGCAGCTGTACATTAACAGAAGCAGACGAGCAGCTTCGACGCTGCCACACACACGCACGAGCCCCGGCTGTCGTGCCCACCTGGATGTCGGCCTCTTTCTCGGGCATGGGGCCGAAGTGCTGCAGGATCTGGCCCCGGAAGCGGTGCTTCAGGTTGCGAAACCAGGCACGCGCTTGGTCGTACACCTGGTCGTGGAGCTCCTGGAGCTCGGAGAGCTCCTCCGCGTCGCTCACCTGGAACACACACGGTAACTTGCAGTGGCCCGAGCTCCTCGTACCTCTAACATCAAGCTTTGAGTCTGAATTAGAGAAAAACAACTGTTCAATAAGCTCCATTCTGGCAGTGTTTCATAATTATTCACTTGCTTTGCGGACTCCCTCCCTTACATTTCAGATTCCCTGCTCCAGATTTTAAATAAATCGGGTTCGCGAGTACCTAGTGCCCCTCTCACGAGGGCTTTGGTACAGGTAAACCTCTCTGTGAACACCCTCTCGCTCACCCGCACATCCTCCAGGTACTGGATGTTGGCGATGCAGTACCCGTCCTTCATGCCACGCTGCAGAACACGGAACCGCTTACCACCGACCGTGTCCGCCACCGACCGACCGTCGGGCAGGAAGTGCACGCTCCTGATCAGCAGCATGCAGCCGCAATCTGCAAACCTGCAGGAAACAAAAACAGGAAACAAAAAAACCTGAGGAAAACAACCACTTTACATCCACAATCTCACACCCACACACTTTTTAATACTTTTATTTATGTCCACATACAAAAGTAACATCAAAGGACATAAACAATGGGGACACATAGTACACAGTAATGCTATGCACACTAACATACTCATTAAGGGTATAGGTAACAGTACACAGTAATGCTATGCACACTAACATACTCATTAAGGGTATAGGTAACAGTACACAGTAATGCTATGGACACTTACAGGCTCATTAAGGGTATAGGTAACAGTACACAGTAATGCTGTGGACACTTACAGGCTCATTACGGGTATAGGTAACAGTACACAGTAATGCTATGGACACTTACAGGCTCATTAAGGGTATAGGTAACAGTACACAGCAATGCTATGGACACTTGCAGGCTCATTAAGGGTATAGGTAACAGTACACAGCAATGCTATGGACACTTACAGGCTCATTAAGGGTATAGGTAACAGTACACAGTAATGCTATGGACACTTACAGGCTCATTAAGGGTATAGGTAACAGTACACAGCAATGCTATGGACACTTGCAGGCTCATTAAGGGTATAGGTAACAGTACACAGCAATGCTATGGACACTTGCAGGCTCATTAAGGGTATAGGTAACAGTACACAGCAATGCTATGGACACTTACAGGCTCATTAAGGGTATAGGTAACAGTACACAGCAATGCTGTGGACACTTGCAGGCTCATTAAGGGTATAGGTAACAGTACACAGTAATGCTATGGACACTTACAGGCTCATTAAGGGTATAGGGAACAGCGCAACCTCCAAATATGGCGGCTACCTATAATTTCTGACATGGAGCAATATCTTGCCAACTGTGCTTTGCCCACAATCTTTGCATTCCAGCCAGTTGCAGAGCCCTCACCACTAGTCTGTGAATGTTACCAAGGCTACCAAATATACACACAAACACACACGTGCACAAACTGGAAAAGAATTAATAAACACACACACATAAACACACACACACACAGAAAGCGCACCCTTTCTGTGGGTCATGGATACACATCCCAAACTGCTTGGTTCCCATCTCCATGCATCTGCGGATCATGAGCCGATATCGGGGTTCGAAGACGTGCAGGGGGCACGGCACAGTGGGGTACGCCATGGTGCACACGAAGATGGGGACGTTCTTCGTCAAGCTGGGGGAGGCAAACAGGCCGAATGTCAGGGAACGCGCATTTCAGTACATTACATTACATTACATTATAGGCATTTAGCAGACGCTCTTATCCAGAGCGACTTACACAGCATTTTTTTTTTGCATTTATACATAGTATCCATTTTACAGCTGGATATATACTGAAGCAATTCAGGTGAAGTACCTTGCTCAGGGGTACAACGGCAGTGTCCTACGTGGGATTCGAACCTGCGACCCTTCGGTTACAAACCCAGTTCCTAGTACAGTACAGGACTGATGCATAGTCTGCATTATATAAAACCAAACTCAGGCACCCATTCTGGGAGTATACATGCCGGCAAAGCCTGCCCTCCAGTGGCTACTGGCAGAAATACAGTTTTCAGACTGCCTAACAATCACATCACATTCTCACTGTCACCACAGCTTTAGCCAAGCAGGCGTGACCCACACACACACACACACACACACACACACACACACACACACACACACACTCTCACTCTCACCACAGCTTTAGCCAAGCAGGCTTGACCCCCCCACCCCCACCCCCCACACACACACGCACACGCGCACACACACACACACACACACACACACACACACACACACACATTCTCACTCTCACTCTCACTCTCACTCTCACTCTCACTCTCACTCTCACTCTCACCACAGCTTTAGGAGGCTTACTCTGAGAGCTCCTTATTCTCCTCCGTCTGACTTTTCTTTCTCTCAAAGTGCTCCTCCCCCAAGTATTGCTTTATCACCTCCTCCAGAACTGTAGTGACGTTGTACTTCCTAGATGCTAGGTACTGGAAAGACACACACACACACACACACAAAACAGCCATAAATAACCACTTCTACACTTTTACTCACCCAACTTGTCCTGCATTGATTTCATTTAATTTTACGATCATGCTCATCACCATTTTACTGTTGCATTGATTGTTACATTTAAGACACACCACAGACCCTCAAGCACACGCTGTTATAATGGTGGTCATAAGACGGTCACACCACGGCCAAGGGAGGTGCAGGAAACATGGAGGCTGTGGTTTACCTCTTTGAGGCTTTCCTTGCAGAGGGGACACTGAGGGGTGTGGTCCAGACAGCGTTCCAAGCAGCTTTTGCAAAAGGTGTGTCCACAGGGAGGAGTCACTGGCTCATAGAATAACCTAGAGAGAGAGAGAGAGAGAGAGAGAGAGAGAGAGAGAGATGGTGGTGTTTTATGGATCCAGTACCTCAGGTCATTTCATAAGAGCACATTACCCTTGCAGCAATCACAACCATTAAGCCAACTCAAGGGGGTGGGGGGCAAGTTAACAAAGTTAACATTGTGCATGTAAAGAGAGTGTACACACACACTCACATACACACGCTCGCGCGCACGCGCGCACTCGCACGCACAAACACACACACACACACACACACACGTCCTTACCTCATGCAGAGAGAACACTCAAAGTCATTGGCCTGCAGTAGCTCCAGAGGGACGGCCCTGCAGGGCATGCTGGTAGAAATGGCAGCTCCCACCGTTTCTGTGCCAGAGAAAACAGGGTCATGATCAGCACAGGATTGGAGAACTCCCTCTGTGGCAGGAGTTAATAGGGGCAGAGTGGTTGGGAGGGATGCATAATCTGATGCATATGATTAATATTCATGACAGGGCAGGGCAAAGTGCAATACATCTTTTGTACCGTCGTTATAGCACTAGAAACTCAACCTATTCAAACCCAAGTAACCAGGTGGACTGAGTTAACAGTGCAAACAAACGCTTTCATTGATAAACTAAGTGAAAATATGAGAAAGAACAACTGTGGTTGTGACGTCACTAGGTTGGTTCGTCTGGGCTGCTCAATGTATTACTATGGGAAAATAGCTGACTTTCTGTGAGGTCAACGATGCATCGTGAAAATAAAATTTAACAAAAAACGCACAGACGGTCCTTTTGTATTGCCCCGAGATGCTCAAATGAGTATTACCAAACAAAACGCAATTTAAAACTTAATTTTCACAAACCGTTTCTGACCGTAGGCAGCCTCTGATGAGCCGGCTACTGCTGCCCCGCTGCCTTGCCGTGATAAACGGTTTGGGAGCTAAAGTAGTGTCTAGCTAATATTGCCTGTAGAAAATAAGCGTTAGCTTGTGATGCTAGGTCACGGTAGGTATATATTTGCAGGCCGTTAACTAATATATCAAGGCAAGGCAGCAGCACAGCAGTTCCCGGCTCAGAGGCTACATCCCATGGTCAGAAGCAGTTCGTGAAAATGAAGTTTTAAATTGAATTTTGTTTGGTAATACTCATTTGAGCATCTCAGGGCAATACAAATGCGTTTTTGGTTAAATTTTTTCCTCACAATACATCATTGACCTCACTGAAAGTGGAAAAAAAAACCCCGCAAACTTTTATCTTATTTTTCCAGCAAATACGGGTCGATTTGAGATTGGAACGCACGGTCATATCGAATTTAAGGTAAAAAGCTAACGAACCAGAGCCACTTTACTGAGTGCTTCATGTCCCTTTTAATGAAAGGGTTAAGAGACATGGGGCTTCCTCTGTGGGAGGAGTTATGGTAGTGGGCAGGCACGTGCAGAGGATGTTCGAGGGGCAGGGGCCCAAATTCATAAAAGGGCACGCGGGCGATCTTTGCAAATAATTAAATAAATATATGAGATATTAAAATTTATGTATTCAGGGTTTTTCCTGGCAGTGAAATAGGTTTTGGTGGTATGTAGGCTTTGCGAGCACACGTAATGCGCGAGCAGCAAATTGTGTTGCATTAATTTTATCGTAAATACAGTTTTTGGAGTACAAAGTGTCCATGTAGGCTTTGGTTGTAAAGTACAGGTAGGGTTGTGTTTAGGAGTTCGGTTTTAGAAATCAAAGGTCCTTGAAGCTTTTTTAGTATTACACTATTTAGGCTATTTCAATAGCGCACAAATAGAAAAATAAATAAACAACACTCTAAAATACAAATATAAAATAAGTGTAGCTACAAGTAAAAAATAAAAAAATAAATACATTTTTTAAAAACTACAAAAGCACCGTGTGTGTTTACATAGTCTACGTTTTTGCTGTTGTTATTTCAGCCCTAAATGCGATAGGTCACTGTGGAAATGCCCACTGTATGGGACTGGCAAAACATAACAAGATAAACTCTTCAGGTTTAATCATAACACAGTGGTAGCTGCACATCGCCTACAGGTTAGATATTTGGTTTCATTAACATATTTATAGCTACGAGAGATTTTGGAGAACAAAAATTAGCTGTCTTCTAAACCGAAAGTGCATCAGGTAGCCAGTAGCCTACAGTAAGCAATGGAAAACACCAAATACTTAGGCCTATTTGTACAACGTTTTTAAAAAATATTATTGCTTCTAGCTATATCTGCATGATTTTCTTGTAAACGGTGCATTTTATGGCTTTTACAGTCTGTGGTTGTGGTGAGGGTCGTAAGCGCTTTGGGCTATTAATAGCACCCTCTTATTGTATTGCACGGCAGTATTGGGACCGATACGTCTACCACTATTGTATAGGGCGCCAACGTGGATCGGGTTAAAGCTTTTACCTTTTCAGGAGTTAGGGCTTCAAAGATAGCCTAATTCAAAATTGGAGCGTGTTCCATCCAACTCGCTGCGCACGCTGTCTTTCTACCGAGTCGCCCCAAAGATTTAGATTACACTCTGCCAGAGTATAAATGTCTATATAACTGTATAATAGCTGAGCCGCATTTCTATACAGTATATGGTTCTATGCTTCTTTTACTCGTCTCCTAGTACTGATATATCACCATCCTCTAGCCGAAAAACCATATTTCACCCAAAAAACTCACCTCCTCGCCTCTTCTGCTTGTTCCCCACACTGTAGACGAGAGAGGAGCCTGCTTCACGCACAGTGAGCTTCCTCTTCAGCGGTGCCCCGCTCGCCTGGTCCCCCAGCTGCGGTGCCGAGCACACCCTCTTCAGCCCCTCCTCCGCCGCCGGCCCATCGGGGCACCCGTGGGTGCGCAGTGAGTGGGCGCGGCTCAGACTCTGCCTCTCCAGGCTCTCTGACCGGCTCGCGCCGCCATTCTGAGGGCAAAAACATTCTCCCATTGAGTTGAATAAAAAAATTAGTCAACAACCCTTAAAATTATCCATTCATATCTACTACATATTTGGCAGCAGAGTGATGGTTTGAGGCTCGTTTGATACGTCAGACCCTTGATGACTTACAGCCATTTAGCCAACCATGGGTTCCATACTATTACCGTGTAATTTACAGCATAATATAGTCCAACCCCCCAATTCCCATAGAGATCCATTCAAATTCAGAGAGGTTATAGTATCGCTTGTAACAGTACCTGGAAATAAGATATCAATGATGTCGTTGGATCACAGACATCAGAAAGTCATGGCATGCAAAGGATATGCAACCAGATATGAAATATGATTTACAATTTATGTTAATTACTTTTGGTGCCCTAAAATGGGGGGGACGGACTATGTGTAAAAATGGTACAAATTGCTAAAGTAGAAATAGAATGAAATAGAAATAGTAGCTTGTAACATTATCAATGTCTTGACTGTACTTTTTGATCAATGTAACGTTACCTTGGTGAATAAAAGTATCAATTTCTTTCAAAAACATAAAAATGTCTCAGCGATTCCAAACTTTTGAACGGTAGTGTATGTAATCACCAACGTCCATGGGAGAAAAAAAGACAAAGCGTTACAGGGCTATACGGGTTATACGGCGTGTAGAGTCGTTACCTCTTCAGTGTCTTTAAGGGCCGTGGCAGCCTGGACGTCCGCCTGGGCTGACCCCACCAGCGCTTTACTACGCAGGTGAGGGGAGGCGCTCTGGACCGTCTCCCGGAGACCCACCTTGACGTTCTCCACAGCAGGAGACAGCAGCTGGTGAAGCCTCTGCCAGAGGACACAAAGGAGAGAGAGTGGCAGGGTGAGGCTAACACAACCAAAATCAGGCAGCAGGCCGCATCATGGGTGGGGTTCTGTGTGTAGGGGCAGGGCCTACATTTGCTCTGAGAGCCAGCCGTCCAGGCCCAAACCTCACTGGGCGCGCTGGTTTACGGACGCCCCGGTATCCTCCCGGCTGTATGACAGGAGACCGGGAAGGGCGCGATATCGCCGCTTGTCACCGCTGAATTAGTGTGGGCTGGTTGGCAGCCTCCTGCCGGGAGGTCCCGGTTTAAATTGAGTGAAAACTCCGCCCAGCCGCTAAGTCACCTACCGACCGGGAGCCCCTAATCGAGCGGGCCCATTATCACAGGCAGTGATTTAGTAGAAATGAGCAGATCAATAATGACTCCCTAACCTCCCTTAATCCCTTCCTTTTCTGCCTCAAGTACTCGCTAATTTTGCATATCGGTTTGTATATTAATGTGAACTGTACATGTGTTACCATGTGTGATTTAATCGCATATTTATTTTGTTTGCCATGACGACACGGGATTACCTTTCAAGATACAAAACGGAACCTCAACATCCCACCCGAGCTCCTCCCTAAGCTCTCAATAACTAGCTCTTATATTCTAAAAAAAACACCCTACAGAACTTACGCAATCCTGGCCTCGTACATCAATTTCTAGTTGCTCAAAGTTATTACATCAGCAGTCGCACGCACGGAGCAAACTATTCATATGCAAGCATATAATTTCATTATGGATACCCAATTTGGTATGACACATAAATGCCTGAGGCTTGTAAACAGGAATAATTCATGCACGCAAGTGAGAATACACAACTTATGGTTTGACAGGTTAAGGACTTTAAAACAGGGAAGCATCCAAAAGGCACCAGCTACGTCCCTCTCCCTTTCTAACAACTGCACACGCCAACTGAACCTTTTACAGCAAAGCAGGAATATTTTTATGCATAATGTAATATAGTAATATATGCACTTGGCCATGTCCCACAACGGTTAAGAAACTGGGCTTGAAACCAGAAGGAAGCAGCGTTGATCCGAAGATCGTTCATTTAAGTTTCTCTCGTGAAGTTTATCTTATGGATATAAAAACAGTTTTTTTTCCCTCAGCACACCTTTTCCAGTTCCTTCATTGCGAGTGTGAAGTGCCGGTCCAGGCATAGGCAGTGCACAAGCACATACAGGGACTCTTCCACATGACCCATCTCCTGCAGGATCATGCCTTTCCTAAAGTAACCCTGAGGGAGAGAGGCGGGGAAGGTCACGCTTAACACACTGTTAAATCACCACACCAGGCTAGGCAACAAATTTCCCATTAAGTCACACTAACATCTTGTTCTAAACTGTAGAATTTAAAGAAAAAAAGTTACACGGAAAACATTAACATGGAACGAAAAACATTTGTGAAGTTAAAGCTGCAAATGAACTACGCCTGAACGCCTTAATGGTGAGACATGTACGCATTACACACAAACTGATTTAAAGGGGGAAAAATTCATGAAAAACCGGAGATAAAGGAGTTAACAACTTGCAATGTAGAGCGAGCATTATCATATGGAAGAACAAGAGCTATAAACGATCACATAAAAAACACAAACAACAAAATTACATTTTAAAAGCACCCCCTTCCCCCCACACACACAGACACAGACACACACACACACACACACACACACACACAAAGCAAAATACTCAGAGCTGCCGTAGCACAGATAGCATCCTGTGAAAGATTAACTGTCGGGGGTATTTGCTTAAAGGGGTTATGTTTCATTTGGAAAGCGTGTTCTGGGAAGAGTTCTGGGAAAAAGAATGATCCAGAAGTTAGTACTCATTGGCTGTCACACCACTTCATATTCTCCTACAGAAGAGATACTACAATCTGGCCCTCAACGTCCGTAGTTCTGATAGCTTTCTTTTCTACGTGATATTGAATTATTTTACATTACATTACATTCATCCAGAGCAACTTAAAAACAAAGGAGAAACATAAGTGCATGGCCTGATTGCTCATATCAATCATATTAGATTTGTCACGTACTGACCAAAGATCACACTAACCCTAGTGCGCCAGGTCTAAATGAGTCCCTGTCTAGAGGGTATTGATGAAACCCAGCAGTGCTACTGGCCTCCAGGGGCAGATGTGTGCTTCTCTGCCCCATCCTGCTATCAGTAAAGAGGCCAGGATAACTGACTTGTCTAGGGGGCGGTGTGCTCTGGTGACCCACCTCTGGCCAGTTAGCTGAGCACACGCACAGTGGTTCCAGGTCACTGAGTGCACGCCTGTACTGTCCCAGGCCGGCTAAGGCCTCGGCCCGACATGTCCGTGCCAAAACATCACCGGGATCTGTTTCAAAGAGATGGAGGTAGTGCGGAAAAAAAAAAAAGGGAGAGACAGAGAGGCAGAGCAAAAGAAAGAAAAGGCAAGATAAGAAAATGTGAAAGACTGGAACAAAAAGCTTAAAGCTGATCTTTTCAGCTGCAGAAGGTGGAAAGGACAGTGACGAGGCACAGCTCCTAGTAGTTAGGTTTGAAGAAAATGCAGCACTCATACAGTTTTAAAAGCACATACTGTACACCATATTTAAACACACATACTTCCATGCTGAAGTCTATAAGAAATGCTTTTTTATCATAAGTCGTTTTTAAAATGGCAGTACAAGTGAACGCTATGCTATCTGAACAATCTGCATAGCACCCCAAGGCCGCAGGTATCTTCCTTTGGCGTCACTCTTCAAAAACCCTCTTTTCTCTCCGCAGTTTTAGAGCACACAACTTTATCTGCTAACAAAAGAGACCTGGGGGGTATTCTACAAAACAGGATTCCTGATTTAGTTAGATAACGGCACTGAGTAAAACCTGGAACACCTCTTTTTACTTCAGTCCATGTTCCAGATTTGGGAGAGTTCCGGGTTTTACTCCGTGCAGTTAGTCAGCTAACTCTGTAATCCTGCCTTGTGATACAGGCCCCTGAGCCAATTCTAAACTATGCACTGCCCGTGTTATCAGCACGTACCACGTGCACGTGGCATGCAGCGAGCAGCGTCTTGTGAAGTTTGTCCTTAACTTGGCCCATGAGTCAAACTTGGCAACTGTTTGCCTGGGTGCGTCCCAATACTCGAAAAACGCACCCTCCTTTCCTCCACTACCGCCTCCTCTCCTCTGTGCCCCGGAAACTGATCTTTGTGTCCTAATCCAGTGTTGCCGATTTCATATTAATTACATATTCATTGAACGTCTCAATGCGAACCGCAACGTCAGGTAAATGTCAGGTACATTGTATACCGTACATGCAACTACTTGTACTTTAAACGTAGAGACAGTTTTGCATATTTCCGGGTAGGAGACGAGTGGAGGAAAGGAGGTGGGGACTGGGGAGTGAAGAATATTGGGACGAACCCCCTGTGTCGTAAAGTTAGAGGGCCTCCTTTGCGCCAGGATCTGGAGCCTCGTGGCTGACCTACATTCCATTTGTAAATGTTAATAATAAAGGTTTTCAATTGCCTCCATGTGCACCCTCCTGACAGGAGCCAAAATGGCGGTAAAATAATTTCAAGACTCTTCACCTGAACAGAATGTGCTTGTTAGCTTAACTACAAAAACTTTTAGTGCAGAAATTTCTGGCCAAATTTGTGCATCAGCTATATCTGGCCTGCAGGTAATGTGGGTTAGGGAGACACCTCCGGCTTGCCTAAAGTAGCTTAGACAGGTCAGGAGAAACTCTGGTTTAGACCAGCAGAGATATCCCACACCACCGCAGAACACTTCACTATCCAGTTACACAGTGTGACGATGACCAAGTTAACAAACAACTACGTTTAATACTGACCCAAAAAGCATATTCATCCTGTTTCACGTAATTATTTTTGCAATATATTAGCCGAGCAACAAATTTCATTGAAGAGAATCAAAATGAATGGACCCAAGTCAGTTGCGAAGCAAGAAGCTCTGGCATCCAAAGGTTAAAGACGAACAGGAAGATGTCACAGTCAGTTTAGTTTTGAAGATTACAGCATGCACCTGCAACACGGGGATTGTGGGTTCATATCCCAGACTGGGGGCACAGGCACACCATGCAAATCACTTCAGTAAACACACAGCTGCATTAATGTCCTGAATGTTAGGTTTCAAATTGATCTTCAAAAAATAGCGTGTCAAACAATGTATCAGGACTGAATGTGAGCATACTTGGCTCACCTATAATACCCTTGGTACACTGAATATTCGAAACTTTTGACTGTTTTATGTATACATTATTTACACGTATTTTAATTAATTTACTTATTGTACACAGGGAAATGCCAATTAAACATTTACAAAAAATGCTCTTCCCAGTGTTGTCAACTCATTGATGTTATAAAACGCGTGCGGTAACCTCGCTTACACAATGTGCTCCTTGTGCGCATGCGTCGTTGTTACATAACAGGGTCAAACTTTGGGGAAGTGAAGTGCGCTAAAGGTCTAACGTGACAAGTTTCCTGAGAATTAAATGTTAGTCAGTAGAACTTGGGAGACTTGTCCTTATTTTCTGAAGAATATAACGTTAGCTAGTAAACTGAAATTAGCCAGCAGAATTCGATGTCGATAAAGGACTTGTCCTAATCTACCCACAAGCTAGTTAGCCAAGCGAAACATTACAAGCAGTCCTCAATAAAAAAAACCTCACCAGATTTGACCACATTATTGGCAAGCGTAACAGCCTCCTCAAACTGTTTTCTTCTCGACAGATCTTCTATTTCGGCTATTTCTTTACACCTCTTCATCTCATCTGGAAACCACTTTTCTAATAAGCTACAGAGGACCACATTCGGTCTGAGCTCCGCGGGGAAATGCACAACATCCTCGGCGCAAAGCTTGCATTTGGAGAACATGTGTCGTTGTAAACATCGTTTGCAATAGGAATGGCCGCAGACAATTGTCACTGGTTCGCCAAGGAATCTGGCACAACCAGGACAACTGAACAAATCAGCGGCGTTGCTATCACTGTCCTTTGTTGCGATGATCGGCTGTGCAGCCGGTTCCCCTCCAACCTTCTTTTTGAAGTTCCGCAGTATGCAGTCCAGTAAAGTGCTTAGCTTTTCGGGTCTGACACATCCATACCTCAAAGCCATTGAAAACACATCAACGGCCTCTTTGAGACGGTTTTCTGAAGCTAGTGCATCAGCTCTTTGCAAAAGAAGTGCCTGGTGGTCCACATTGCCTTCACCCCATTCGCTTTCTATACTAGGCGCGATGAAAAATCCATCTTTGTCCTCTGCATCGCAATTTGGGATAGACATAGTTTAACTGACACAATGCAGTGTCAAGTATATTGAATCAAAACCGATTCGCCATTTCAATATAACGTGCTTTGGCCTAGCAACATACATTCGGTCATTCAGGATGGAACTGACTAGACGGAACCGTTTTAGAACCCATTTGTTATATAAAAACATAATCACGTGACCGGCAGTTCTGCGTTCTGATTGGTTAAAAAATCCCGATTACAAAACCTGCATGTAGAAGTTTCATAACTATTTGAGTGGAGACACACTG
The DNA here is from genome assembly GCA_022702515.1 of Ilyophis sp. 1 JC-2022. Classification (NCBI taxonomy): domain Eukaryota; kingdom Metazoa; phylum Chordata; class Actinopteri; order Anguilliformes; family Synaphobranchidae; genus Ilyophis; species Ilyophis sp. 1 JC-2022. The sequence goes on along the minus strand of CM040400.1, from coordinate 11,961,824 downwards.
TGGGCATAGCGGTATGGAACACCGAGTGCCACAATAATACATAAATAAAATAATAAATAAATAAATGTGGAAATTTAAGAATGAATAAATACAATTATTTGGAAAGAAAATAAATGGAATAAATATAGAAATGTAAATGTATGTGCAATTAATTTCAGTTATTTATTTTCAAATCTGTTTTTTAATATATTTATTTATTTATTTTCATCTATATTTCCTAATTTATTTCCCTATTTACTTATTTATTTTCATATATATTTACCGATTTCCCAACGAGCACAATCTGTCAATCAACTTGCTTTGCTCCACCCACTAAGTTCGCCTCGTTCCAAATAATTTTATTTATTCATTTTTATATTTCCACATTTATTTATTTATCATTGTGGCACTCTCGGTGTTCCACGTAGCAGTTCCGTGGCATAGCCTAATGTTACTGCACCGAGAAATCGCAATGCTCTCCTGACGTTTTTTTTTTTTTTTTTAAAAGACGAGACAACGCATAGGCTCACCCTGCAATCATGAGCTTTTACCACTGACACGTTTTAACAAAGGGGTATTACACATAACACCCCTTTCTTTCTTTCTGTTGCATAAATGCTTACATCACCCACGCGTGTCGTAGGCTTCAATGATAGGCTACAGTAGGCTACCATCAAAATCGTGTACTGCTAATAAACCGTCTATGAATGTTGATTTCTCTGATCTCGGATGATATAGCATTATAGTGCATCTTAATATATCAGTTTGCATAACCCTCATATTATGTTCGGGGTTAATTTGCTCCAATTCAGTGTTTGACGACCCTTAAAAACCAGTTAACCTCATTTTTTAAATTTTGACAGGCTCCTTTTCCTAATTTGTTGTTATTAAATAACGTGCAAAAACATAATGCAATGCAAGTTTCCAAAGGTCCACGTTGTATACAAAGGTATTAATAATAATTATTATTATTATAAGAAAGAGAAGAAGGCAAACAGTTAGATTATTACATTGCAAAATTATTTTGTGAAGGTTATGAAACAATGTTTACACGTTTATCTGATCCTGTACATGCTAATCCTCAGCTAGAGTAGTAAGGCACCCATAGGTTCATACAGTCATGAGGAGATAATGTACAGATGCCATGCAGTAGAGAAGATGTAAAGATCACAGTTCCCATGAATAAACTGTGGAAGACAGACTGATAACACAGACATGATATTGAGAACCAGTGTCCTACTCTTAAGAAGATAAAGGACAGCTGCCATTTGTGGTGGTGTAAGACAGTGTTTTTCAACCTTTTTTGAGCCAAGGCACATTTTTTACATAAAAAAAATCCTGAGTCACACCACCAACCAAAAGTGTTACTAATTAAGTGAAGTTAATAGGATAAGATAATTTCCCACGGCACACCTGACGATCTCTCACGGCACACTAGTGTGCCGCGGCACAGTGGTTGAAAATCACTGGTGTAAGATACGGCACATGTGTGCCATGTGGCTTGTCATACAACACAATATTGTCCCAAGCTATGGCAGATGTATATTGATGAGCGGTTGCCTCAAATACCATGGCAATCTTCTATTATGTCATATATAACAAATGCATGATAAACCATGTGACTTGGTTTCATAATGGAATTTCTTTGCCTTAGAGTACAGTATTTTATGTACCCCCCTTCCCGTTTAGCCAGCAGTTGTTTACAGGAGAAACATGAACACACACACACACACACACACACACACACACACACACACACACACACACACACACACTTAAATACACACACAAATGCATACATGCATACAAAAACTATGCATGCACACAGAGGGGGGTGATGCATTGATTGTTCATTCTGACACCAATTAAAACTGCTAAAAGACATTTAGAAGGACTTTAAAGAGAACAAAGTCTTCTTTTCTGCAATTAAAATAAACCCAGGGAGCGCATGGATGCTGAGTGTTTTGAGTGCCATACTAAGTAGTCACGCTGGCGGAAAGCTTTTTACTCAGAGCATATTAGTGTGAATTAGAGTGGTCACCACCACCCTGGTCCAGTTAGCCCTGTCCATGTAATGCAAGACACACTGCGCCTGATTTACTAAGGCTGTGACCGAATATGATCCCTGTTCCCTGTCCCCTGCCCCCTGTCCCCTGTCCCCTGCCCCCTGCCCCCTGCCCCCTGTCCCCTGCCCCCTGTCCACTCAGACCCCTGTCTACTATGTGCCCTCCCCCCTGACTTTGCAAGCAGTGTGCGAAAGACAAAACTCTTTCCAAACTAGTGCGGAAGTAGTTCGTAATAGTTTTTATTTTTAAATTTTTCTTGAGAATATCAATCAGTTTACACATTATAATGGTGACAAAGTCTAGATTATGAATGAAGATAAATAAAAAGAGAGTAGTTCGTAATATGTCCCGCTCTTGTACTACAAGTTGTAATCTTTACTTCCGGTTTACTTCTCCAAATGGTCTGATGAGTGGGCTCCTGAATTCCCTCAACAAAACCCGGAAATAAGGGTTTCATCCTGGGAATTTAAGCGCCCCCATTTCTGAGAAAAAGTCGCCCACTCAAAAGCTTTTTGACGAAGTTGACTCAAATGTGTGCCCTCAAAGGGGTAAAGGGATCATATTCGGTCACGGCCTAAGACCTTTAGCATGTGCAAAACCTTTTAGCACACGCAAAACCAATAACATGACCAATGATTGGTCATGGTATTTATTTTGCACCAATCATTGGTCGTGTTATTAGTTTTGCGTGTGCTCAAAGATTTTGCGCACGCTAAAGGTCTTAGTAAATCACGCCCATAATGTCAGTTGAAGACCTACGAGAACACAACGGCCCAGCGCCGATGCCAGGGAGTCAGACCTGTCAGAAACACAGAAGTAGTCTCATAGCACAGAGGCGGGTTCAGATGAGCTTCACAGAGTTCACATGAACCCTACTGGGACGTGAACCATAAATTAATTGCCTTCATTTAGCAGATATTCTTATACAGCCAATAACATAAGTCCCATGCATAAGGATTATATAGTAGTAACTCTCAAAAAAAAGTGTCACTTCTTGAACCACTCCCAGTATAACAACAAGTCCTGATCCTATCCAGCTCCTAATCCTCTAACCCCCAAATACCCGCCCCCCCCCCCCCCCCCCCGCCCCCCAAACAATAGAAAGGTAATTCAATTAAGATTTGTGTAACTCGTTGTGCGAATTGTATGTCCTTTTGCTTGCCCCGTTGGCTAATGAACCCCTGAATCTTGTCAAAGCTTGCCTGTCTTTCACTATCACTCCTGAAGACCTGCAATATGATGCTGCAGTGGACGATGATGTCCGAATTCTAATGAAAACTTTCATCTCGTCTGCCCTTGTCTCCTCTCCTCCTTCCCTTTCATGTTCCCTTGTGATGTTTCGAGAAGGAATCATCAAAGGAAACTCGCACAGTTCTGTGGAATCAAACTAAGAAAACATTTTAAAGAATTCTAACACAGTCATGGAGTCTGTGAGAGCTGATTTCATATGCCACGCACTTCAGTTGGAACATCCATAGGTTAAATTCAGTATAAACAAGGCCTTGGTCACAAATCACTAGTGTTTAATAATTTTGTCTTTATTTACAGTAGGAAAACTATTGTTTAGCCACAGCTTTTTTTCTTCAATAGTCATGCACCATGCACACACAATTGTGCATTATTATGAGAATGTACAATTATGAGATGTACCTCACACACAACGTCCCGATCAATGAGTCACCGATTTTCTGCCATATCACTATTCAGCAGATGATGGCATCCCTGCGTTAGAACTAGAAACTGAAGACATGCTGTATTCAGGTCAGAGAAATGGGGGGTGCGATCAAAATGAGTGGAGAGCAGCCATACGATTATACATTTATCAGATTTCTCTAGTACATTGTCAATTTAAATAGACAAAAGCAGTATTACTCAAGAGAAATTAAATGAAGCAAAAAATGTATTTATCTGCGGGAGGCGGCACGCAGCGCGAGTCTATGTGTGCGGGAGGCGGCACGCAGCGCGAGTCTATGTGTGCGGGAGGCGGCACGCAGCGCGAGTCTATGTCTGCGGGCAGTGTGCAGGAATATGTCATTAGGTCTGCTCGTTTTGGTGTTATTTAAATTAACTTATTGTTTGTGATATTCTAGCCCCGCTGTTCTGTATTTATTATAATGCTTCCACCTCGTTCTTCCTTCCTGATGTGATATTGTTAAAAAAAATAAAAAAGTCAAATGCGCCTCAACACAGGAAGCTTGTCACCAGTGTCCGTCCCGGGCAGTCATAAATAACGGCTGTATCGTAATAACAGCACCTGCTCATCGGCGTGAGGAAAACTAAATACATCTTAATATAGCTCACCACATCCTCGCAGTTTTACAGACCCCCGCTGAGTTCATTTGCTAGTTCACCAGTGCGGCTTCAACAGCTGTTTCCTCACGTAAAACCCCACAAACACAGCAAAGAGTCGTGAAGATTCAAGCTTGCATTGTTCGGTCAGGTGGCGACCTCGTTGGGTCATAGGAGCAATGCAAGCTGTGCGCAAGGTAGATGACAGCAGCACTGCAGTGTAGAACAGGTAGATGACAGCAGCACTGCAGTGTAGACCAGGTAGATGACAGCAGCACTGCAGTGTAGACCAGGTAGATGACAGCAGCACTGCAGTGTAGACCAGGTAGATGACAGCAGCACTGCAGTGTAGACCAGGTAGATGACAGTAGCACTGCAGTGTAGACCAGGTATATGACAGCAGCACTGCAGTGTAGACCAGGTAGATGACAGCAGCACTGCAGTGTAGACCAGGTAGATGACAGCAGCACTGCAGTGTAGACCAGGTAGATGACAGCAGCACTGCAGTGTAGACCAGGTAGAGGACAGCAGCACTGCAGTGTAGACCAGGTATATGACAGCAGCACTGCAGTGTAGACCAGGTAGATGACAGCAGCATTGCAGTGTAGACCAGGTAGATGACAGTAGCACTGCAGTGTAGACCAGGTAGATGACAGCAGCACTGCAGTGTAGACCAGGTATATGACAGTAGCACTGCAGTGTAGACCAGGTAGATGACAGCAGCACTGCAGTGTAGACCAGGTATATGACAGCAGCACTGCAGTGTAGACCAGGTAGATGACAGCAGCACTGCAGTGTAGACCAGGTAGATGACAGCAGCACTGCAGTGTAGACCAGGTAGATGACAGCAGCACTGCAGTGTAGACCAGGTATATGACAGCAGCACTGCAGTGTAGACCAGGTATATGACAGCAGCACTGCAGTGTAGACCAGGTAGATGACAGCAGCACTGCAGTGTAGACCAGGTAGATGACAGCAGCACTGCAGTGTAGACCAGGTAGATGACAGTAGCACTGCAGTGTAGACCAGGTAGATGACAGCAGCACTGCAGTGTAGACCAGGTAGATGACAGCAGCACTGCAGTGTAGACCAGGTAGATGACAGCAGCACTGCAGTGTAGACCAGGTAGATGACAGCAGCACTGCAGTGTAGACCAGGTAGATGACAGCAGCACTGCAGTGTAGACCAGGTATATGACAGCAGCACTGCAGTGTAGACCAGGTATATGACAGCAGCACTGCAGTGTAGACCAGGTATATGACAGCAGCACTGCAGTGTAGACCAGGTAGATGACAGCAGCACTGCAGTGTAGACCAGGTAGATGACAGCAGCACTGCAGTGTAGACCAGGTAGATGACAGTAGCACTGCAGTGTAGACCAGGTAGATGACAGCAGCACTGCAGTGTAGACCAGGTAGATGACAGCAGCACTGCATTGTAGACCAGAGGGATGACAGCAGCATTGCAGTGTAGACCATGTAGATGACAGCAGCATTGCAGTGTAGACCTGGTAGATGACAGCAGCACTGCAGTGTAGACCAGGTAGATGACAGCAGCATTGCAGTGTAGACCAGGTAGATGACAGCAGCACTGCAGTGTAGACCAGGTAGATGACAGCAGCACTGCAGTGTAGACCAGGTAGATGACAGCAGCACTGCAGTGTAGACCAGGTAGATGACAGCAGCACTGCAGTGTAGACCAGGTAGATGACAGCAGCATTGCAGTGTAGACCAGGTAGATGACAGCAGCATTGCAGTGTAGACCAGGTAGATGACAGCAGCACTGCAGTGTAGACCAGGTAGATGACAGCAGCACTGCAGTGTAGACCAGGTAGATGACAGCAGCACTGGAGTGTAGACCTGGTAGATGACAGCAGCACTGCAGTGTAGACCAGGTAGATGACAGCAGCATTGCAGTGTAGACCTGGTAGATGACAGCAGCACTGCAGTGTAGAACAGGTAGATGACAGCAGCATTGCAGTGTAGACCTGGTAGATGACAGCAGCACTGCAGTGTAGACCAGGTAGATGACAGCAGCATTGCAGTGTAGACCAGGTAGATGACAGCAGCATTGCAGTGTAGACCTGGTAGATGACAGCAGCACTGCAGTGTAGACCAGGTAGATGACAGCAGCACTGCAGTGTAGACCAGGTAGATGACAGCAGCATTGCAGTGTAGACCAGGTAGATGACAGCAGCACTGCAGTGTAGACCAGGTAGATGACAGCAGCACTGCAGTGTAGACCAGGTAGATGACAGCAGCATTGCAGTGTAGACCTGGTAGATGACAGCAGCACTGCAGTGTAGAACAGGTAGATGACAGCAGCATTGCAGTGTAGACCTGGTAGATGACAGCAGCACTGCAGTGTAGACCAGGTAGATGACAGCAGCATTGCAGTGTAGACCAGGTAGATGACAGCAGCACTGCAGTGTAGACCAGGTAGATGACAGTAGCACTGCAGTGTAGACCAGGTAGATGACAGCAGCACTGCAGTGTAGACCAGGTAGATGACAGCAGCACTGCAGTGTAGACCAGGTAGATGACAGCAGCACTGCAGTGTAGACCAGGTAGATGACAGCAGCACTGCAGTGTAGACCAGGTAGATGACAGCAGCACTGCAGTGTAGACCAGGTATATGACAGCAGCACTGCAGTGTAGACCAGGTATATGACAGCAGCACTGCAGTGTAGACCAGGTATATGACAGCAGCACTGCAGTGTAGACCAGGTAGATGACAGCAGCACTGCAGTGTAGACCAGGTAGATGACAGCAGCACTGCAGTGTAGACCAGGTAGATGACAGTAGCACTGCAGTGTAGACCAGGTAGATGACAGCAGCACTGCAGTGTAGACCAGGTAGATGACAGCAGCACTGCATTGTAGACCAGAGGGATGACAGCAGCATTGCAGTGTAGACCATGTAGATGACAGCAGCATTGCAGTGTAGACCTGGTAGATGACAGCAGCACTGCAGTGTAGACCAGGTAGATGACAGCAGCATTGCAGTGTAGACCAGGTAGATGACAGCAGCACTGCAGTGTAGACCAGGTAGATGACAGCAGCACTGCAGTGTAGACCAGGTAGATGACAGCAGCACTGCAGTGTAGACCAGGTAGATGACAGCAGCACTGCAGTGTAGACCAGGTAGATGACAGCAGCATTGCAGTGTAGACCAGGTAGATGACAGCAGCATTGCAGTGTAGACCAGGTAGATGACAGCAGCACTGCAGTGTAGACCAGGTAGATGACAGCAGCACTGCAGTGTAGACCAGGTAGATGACAGCAGCACTGGAGTGTAGACCTGGTAGATGACAGCAGCACTGCAGTGTAGACCAGGTAGATGACAGCAGCATTGCAGTGTAGACCTGGTAGATGACAGCAGCACTGCAGTGTAGAACAGGTAGATGACAGCAGCATTGCAGTGTAGACCTGGTAGATGACAGCAGCACTGCAGTGTAGACCAGGTAGATGACAGCAGCATTGCAGTGTAGACCAGGTAGATGACAGCAGCATTGCAGTGTAGACCTGGTAGATGACAGCAGCACTGCAGTGTAGACCAGGTAGATGACAGCAGCACTGCAGTGTAGACCAGGTAGATGACAGCAGCATTGCAGTGTAGACCAGGTAGATGACAGCAGCACTGCAGTGTAGACCAGGTAGATGACAGCAGCACTGCAGTGTAGACCAGGTAGATGACAGCAGCATTGCAGTGTAGACCTGGTAGATGACAGCAGCACTGCAGTGTAGAACAGGTAGATGACAGCAGCATTGCAGTGTAGACCTGGTAGATGACAGCAGCACTGCAGTGTAGACCAGGTAGATGACAGCAGCATTGCAGTGTAGACCAGGTAGATGACAGCAGCACTGCAGTGTAGACCTGGTAGATGACAGCAGCACTGCAGTGTAGACCAGGTAGATGACAGCAGCATTGCAGTGTAGACCTGGTAGATGACAGCAGCACTGCAGTGTAGAACAGGTAGATGACAGCAGCATTGCAGTGTAGACCAGGTAGATGACAGCAGCACTGCAGTGTAGACCTGGGCCCTGTTCCTCGTACATGGATAACTCAGTTAGCTGGCTAATTGTGCTGAGTAAAACCCAGAAAACCCCCCATTATGGAACACATTATGGAACATCTGGACTAGCAAAAACACTTGTTCCGGGTTTGACTCAGCACAGTTAGCCGGCTAACTCAGGTAGCCAGCTATGAGGAAGGCCCTGGACTGCAGCAGTTCTAATTGATGTTGGCCTTTGTCTCTTCATTTGTGAAGGCCGAGGGCCACAAGGCTGGAAGCCGGAAAAAAAGAGCTGTTTACAGTGCACAGAGACCACCTGCAGAGGGCCAGCAGGGTCCGAGAAAAAAACACCCCCTCGGGTCCAAACACAAGACCTGTTTTTGGCAACGGCAGAATTAAAAATACTGGATGACTTCCAAGATCAATATATCCTGTTTTTTCCAGGATGTTAGTATTTACTTGTCCACTTGCTTTTAATACACCTTCCACATTACTGATCTCCTTAGGTGATGGCACTTGGGTGATGTTGTTTCTGTCTGTTTTGACAGCAGTTGCTTACAAGAAAAACATAATAGTTTGCATCTGTCCGCACACGTGCACTGCACACACACACACACACACACACAGACATACAGAAATGTGAGAGGCAAGGTTTCCATCATATAATTAAACAGGGCAGCAGTATGATCATTTAGCTAATCTGGGAGAAGTTCATATGGCCTGATTGAAAGAGACTGGGAATCTGACACCAGACATTAGAGCCACGGGCTCTGCCCATTTTTATTTCCATCTTAAAATCAGCAACCTATTCAGACCCAAGCAACCAGTTTAAATTAGTTAACTGTGCAATCAGCTGCTTTAATTCGACAAAGAAGTTCCATTTCTTGCTAATGACAAAATTCAGTAAAGCCTGTGGCTGTCTGGGAGCAGGACTGCATATGACTGAATAGGTTATGTTCACCAGGGAGGGAAATGCATAGGCTTGAAGCATTAAAAAAGACTTTTCTGGCAACCAGAAGCTTTTTACAATTATGACGGCAGGTTTTTTTTTTTAATGACGGTCACAAACAATGTGTAGCTCTACCATTGCTTTATTTGTTTCAAATGAACTAGATATTACGTTTACATCTACAACATTTAGCATCATTATAGGTTATCCAAGGTAAGCAACAAGCACCAAGGATCATGAAGCTGAAAATAAATTGTGATATTTCTAGCGCGTGCCGCCATAATCATATAGGTAGCTGCACTACAGCACACGCATAAACGGCAGCAAAATTCTTCTGGGAGATATGGGAGTTTGAGTTCACATCATGTAACACCTGTATGAAAATAGTATCTGTTTTCCAACTATCTCCGGGATGACGTCTCAAGCACAATAGCACATTGCCGCTGAGCTGTTTTATGAGGCATCGTAAAGATGAGAATCACGTGTTGTTATCGGGCCAGGGCAGATCCGCAGGGCTTCGGTGCCTTTTTTTTCAACGGTCGTTGATCGTTGCTTTATGCTTCGCCGGGAAAGATTGGGTGAAAAACCGAAAAGTCAACCTTTTTCACCACAGTACATTGTGGGTTATTTCCAGGCTAGACTGCTCTCGTTAGCCACTTTTGCCAGTTCATACAATAGCAACTTGTTAGCTGTGGTACACTGGTGGCCTAGTTGGGAGTGTTATTGGTATTCATAACGGCCACCGGGTGGCAGTGTTGTACTGTTTTCACGTTGCATTGTACCATCTATGGCTCACTGTGGAGAGAACCAATATGTTCTACTGACATGACGATAGTGATGAGGAACATTGCAGGCTATATAAGGCGGTTTTGTCGCCTTGCCCATTTATATAAAGTAAATAAGATAAACGGATGAATGGGAAGGAATTATCTGACCATAAACAATTTTCCCAACCGCAATACCTTTTTGCTATCTAAACCCTGACTCTTCACCTGACCCTCACGTCACCCTAATCTGCAATTCCACCACTGGGAATCAACCCACACGGCTCTTAGTCAGACCACACACTAAATGGCAAACTATGTACACGGGCTTCATGTTCATTGGCTGCAATGGTATAAACCGACTCATTTTTGGGATATGAGGATTCAAGGTACTTACAGTTTTACAGTCAGTGAAGCAATAACATCCTTTCCTTCTACTGTTTTTGATTCATGTCAAGTTACTGTATTGCTATAATAATAACACTGTCCTGCTGCAATCAAACCAGTCTAGACAGATTTATTATCACTTAAAATTCCCACCACCTTTTTTTCCTCCCCACAGGTAGACCTGCAGTAACCAAGATTCCCGGTAAATCCAAAACATGTCCCCTCAAGATGTGTTGTACGGCATGCCTGTGAAAACAAGCCTCGCAGCAGCTCAGTTAAGCCCAGTGGAAATCCCACAGCAACAGCAACTGTTTAGTTGAACAGTGTTAAGAAGATTCCTGTTCCATTGTGTCTGCTGTGCTCAGTACACAAAAGTATGACCCCCTCTCAAGCGTCCCTCAACAGGAAAGGGAAACAACGTCCTGTCTGGACATTCTATCACCCCCCACCATATTGGGGATATCAATGTGGGAAACACACTCTCTCTATTCCATTCCAACCTGTTTACAAACATTTATTATTATTATTATTAGTATTCTTTTTTCTTCTTCTTATTATTATTTTTATTATTATGATTGATGTTATTATTATTATTATTATTATTATTATTATCATTATTATTATGCGTTTTTTCTGGTTCACTTTTTGGTCTGTACTTTACAGTTTTTCTCGAATGTCAGAACACATTTCAGGAAACTGCCCTCCATTTTCACTAAACTCTAAACACAAAACACTTTTCTCAAGCTAGCTCCACAAAAACTCGCATTCTCTTTGCAAAACCAAACTCTCACTCCAAAACCCAAACTTTCACCACAAAACCCAAACTTTCACCACAGAACTGTTGCTCCTATGGCCAAAACCAAACTTTGACAACAAAATCATCCTCACAGCTTGCAAAAATGTAAACACTATTGGGTATCCATCACACACTTCAATAAAAAATTGAAAACACAATGTTCAGGGTGTGATGTTCTAAATACCCCATCATCTGTATAGTAATCACATCTGTATAGTAATCAATAGTAAGTCACAGATTCTTTTTGGGGGAATTGAACCCCATTTATTGATGACAACCTGTACTTTGCCATTCCATTTTTCTCGACATCAGAGATTTTCCCAAAACAAATATTTCAAAAGAGAGCAATAGCATACAGGGGAAATACAGTACAAAATAAAACATGTCACAAATTCTTGTATGTAAAGAGGTACTGTATATTGTGCAAGGTCACACGACTGCAATCATGGGGTCTGTGCAGGGGCCTGTGGGGGGGCCTGTGCAGGGGCCTGTGCAGGGGCCTGTGCGGGGGCCTGTGCAGGGACCTGTGCATCACGTCGTCGGGCGGGGTCAGGCCACAGGACCTCGTCGACATCGCAGGCTATGTTTTCCCTCGCCAGGCAGCGGGGGAAGAAAGCTCTGGCATGCCGGACCCAGCCTGGGTAAGCCCCCACAGCCACATCATCACAGGCCAGGTCCATGGCCCTGAGGAGGTTCTCTCTTCCATACGGTTGCCGGTCATACACCTTCCACCGCCATGATGAGAAGAACTCCTCTATGGGGTTGAGGAAAGGTGAGTAGGGTGGCAGACATACATTGAGGAATTGTTGGTTTATATTGAACCACTCTCTTATCTGGTTGGTGCGGTGAAAACTGACGTTGTCCCAGATGATGACATAGATGGGAGGAGGCTGTGCTGGAACCGGATTCTGCTGCTCACGGTCATTCAGGATGTCTCGTAGCTCTCCCAGGAATGTGAGGAGACGTTGGGTGTTGAAGGACCCAAGGAGAGCATGCCTGTGGAGAAGCCCTTCCGAGGTCATGGCTGCACATAGGGAGATATTCCCCCCACGTTGGCTAGGAACGTCCACAATTGCTCTTCGGCCAATTATGTTACGGCCTCTCCTCCTTCTCTTGGTGAGGTTGAAGCCAGCCTCATCCAGGAAGATGTATTCATGGGGTCTCATCATGGCGTCCAACCCGAAGATTCTCTGTGGAAATGAATAGAGTACAGGTAGTGTCACAGAAGGAGTACTACACTGTGGGCTACTGTGCAGTACAGTGGGCTTGTACACCCACTGTACTGTGAACAATCAACATTGTGTACCCGTATGTATACTTACTTGCACATACTGGAAACGTAGCTCTTTGACTCTGTCCGAGTTAAGCTCAAAGGGAACTCTATAAGCTTGCTTCATGCGTAGCTTCTGGCGACGGAGGACTCTGTCTATGGTGGCCACGCTGACTCTGTCAATGCCTCCAAAATTGACGTTGTCAGCTATGACTCTCTCCTTTATTTCTCTGAGTCTGATGATGTTGTTTTCCCGGACCATGTCCACAATGAGGATCTCTTGCTGTGCTGTGAATAGGGAAGTCCTTCCACCACCATGTGGCAATCTTTCAACCCTATAGAAACAAATATGCTTTCACTCTTCACAAAAAAGACTTACAGTCTACAATACAAACATCAATGGAAATGTCCAGTCTCCCCCAGCAAAAGGTACTGTGGTGAAACCAATTTAGATTGTAGGCTACAAACATTTAGACAAAGTAACTACAGTACATACCTGTTGTGTTCTCTGAATGCCCGAATTATGGTGGACACTGAGAACCTGCTGAGGTTGGGTTGGACTCTTTGTCCAGCTTCTCTCATTGACATTCCATGGACAATGACATGGTCAATGACAGTAGCTCGCATTTCATCTGTGATGATCGTACGTGGTTGTCTTGCTCTTCCTCCTTGCACTCCTCCTCTCCCTCCTCGCCCCCTTCCTCTCCCTCCTTGGCCTGCTCCTCTCCCTCCTTGGCCTGCTCCTCTTCCTCCTTGGCCTGCTCCTCTCCCTCCTTGGCCTGCTCCTCCTCCTCCTCTGTGTATTCCACCTCTGACACGAACTCTGCCTCTGTCCATTGTGTTGCTGTTTGGCACCTTCAGCAAACTGTGCATTCTAAACTGGCCTATATAGGTGTTGTCACATCATTGGCAGGTGTCTTCAATTTTGAGTCACCGTGTTTAAGCAATGACACCCGTGCTTTCATTGTGTTCAACTTTTGATGACTGAGTCTACCATTTTGCATCGTGTGAGCAAAATGTGTTCAGTGAATGAGAATGTGTTCATATTGTTGTGCAACGTGTGTTTTAGCAAGTTATAATATGTTTTAGCAAGTGCGAAAGTGTTTAGAGTAAGTGCGAATGTGTTTAGAGTTCTGCAACGTGTGTTTTGGCAAATGCCAATGTGTTCAGAGTTTTGTGAAATCGGAGATTGAGGTGAAATGTGTTTATAGTTAAGCCAACTGGGGGCCTGATTTATTAAATGTGTTTAGGCAACTGGTCATTGTGCTCAGAGATCTAGAAATTGTGCTTTAGCAATCGAGAAAAACTGTAATACAGATTTGGGCATTAAACAGGGTGTTTGGGGGGTGGAGAGACCAGGGCAGGCCAGAGAACTGTGGCATCATGGGCCATCACCAGCTCCTGGAGAAGAGGGAGTGGAATGAGAGATAACAGCAGATGAGAGCGCAGGAGATCACAGGAGGGCAGGAGAGCGCAGGATAGTGCAAGAGATCACAGGAGAGTACAGGAGAGCGCAGGAGATCACAGGAGAGCGCAGGAGAGTGCAGGAGATCACAGGAGAGCGCAGGAGATCACAGGAGAGCGCAGGAGAGCACAGGAGAGCGCAGGAGAGCGCAGGAGAGAGCAGGAGAGCGCAGGAGAGCGCAGGAGAGCGCAGGAGAACACTCCCTAATGGTCTTTTCCCAGTACAGGGACGCCCTGCCCATGTGAAAGGTCTGGAGAATAGTCAGCAATACATTTTCAGAAAAGAGGTATGAAAAGTACTTAAAAAGGTACTAAAGCTTGTCAGTGGAGTGGTACCCTATAAGTACATAAAATTGTCCCCTTAGCCAGCAATACATAATTAATTTGTACCTTTTTTGCTTGAAATGGTACTTATTAGTGCCCAAATAGAACATTATTGTACTTTCAGGGTACATTTGGAAAATTTGTTCTTTAAAGAAGAAAAATGTACCTCCACTATATCTTTATTTCGGAGAGTGTACACTCTTATTAATTGACTTGTCTCCATAGGGGAACCCATGTTAGTTCTTTATGGAACCCTCTTTGGTACATGTGAAAAATGTGAAAACTCCCAGATTGAACCATTTTGCCAGACAAAGAACCCTTGAACTACATATAGTTCCTGTATGTAGAGCCTTTTGGAACCTTTCTTCTGTGACATGTTCCTGTATGTAGAGCCTTTTGGAACCTTTCTTCTGTGACATGTTCCTGTATGTAGAGCCTTTTGGAACCTTTCTTCTGTGACATGTAATTTTGTCATCTTCAAAGCTTGTGGTCAGACTGAAATTGGCTGTGTTGTATTTCTGCCCATTGAGGGAGGGTTTCAGTTGGTAGGGCTTTTCCCAGCCCGACTGTATAACAGTGCCTCCTCTGGTCTGTCAGGGCACACACACCCTACTGGCACCAGCCAGGGTTTGGCTCCCATCTCAATGGAAAGATGTTCTTCACCTCTTTGAAGACCCCGGTTTGCCATAATACATGCATCACTTCAATATCTCCTTTTCATTCATCAAAGGAGATATTTAATTTAGAAACACTTGTATAATTCTACACCTCGGCAACTTCATAAAACCGATGCACCGAAACTCGATGTTAATACAATGAATAGGATAGCGCTGAGCGTAGCTAATTTTTCTACGAGGTCAGGGTCGTTCGGGGATGCAGTCATTGAGTTTGATGGTTCGTTGGCTCCTCGGGAATGGTGTGTCTAGAACCTTCTGTTGGATAACAGCGCTGCGCAGCACTGGTGAGCTCAAGTGATGGAAAGTAGGCTTTAAATAGTAATGAATTGTGCTCTTTACTTCAACCCTGTGGGTTACAATAAGAGATGCCTGTATATCAAATTCAATAGCTAGAAAATATCTGCACTCAGCATTTTTAGTTAAGGACTCAAACCTTTAGTCACGTTGCCACGATCACTTTGTGGATCATAAATATTATGAGTTATCGCTGAATGACACAATGGCTTAGATCTTAGTTTAAGAGCCTGTGGATTCAGTGTGCTGATTATATTAGTCATTTTCCTTGTTGTGGTAAAACTTTAACCAGTTTTGGGGGAAAGAGGCATTTCCATTTTATTAACCCCACGTTGGCATTTCGAGGTGCAGCTTTGGTGGCAAATAGCTGCAGAAGCTGTAGTGTCCCCCTGAAAGCATGCACCCCCCCCCCCCCCCCCAATACCCCACTTTTACCATTGGTGACAAAATACTCACTTGGTCTCTTGTACTTGTTCTCTTATTGCATTGACCTGTCCTTCCAAAATTTGTACCCCAAAAACAACAATCCCCTAGTTACATGTTCGCTTGTGTTATTATTTAGGAATAAATGATTCCAAATCGTGTTATATAAAAATAAACTGGGAGGAAACCATAATTATTTGTATGTGACTTTCAAGCAGCTGGTTCTAAATGCGGAGAAGGTCTCAGGACTGTACTTAAGGGCAGTATAGATTGTAAAGATGCAAATATACACAACATTCAAGAACCTCAAACATTAAGCAGAAATAATGTATACGCTTCTGTGATAAAAACACAGGGGACACTTTGAGTTGAATACGTTTAATAGTGCATGGAATGTTGATAAACTGTACAGCAATAATAAAAAAGATAAAACGTTTTATTTCTGTATCTTTAACATTATAGTAACATTTACAATAAAATAACACAAAATACAAAAGGTATATCTGAGGTATAAATACATGAATACTTTAAATTAATTTTCATTGTCATGCATCCTTATTTTGCAGTACACGCTTGAAGCATACATGTTTACAATATGCCAGTATGTACTTGAAAGTAGCTGTAAATTTGACTAAACAATAAAACATGTTCAGATCACTTCAGAATGCATGTGTGGAAATAAGCTTATTTTTCAAACTAATTTAGACTTCATATTAAGTAACACTGACAAAGGCAGGTTAAGAAAAAAAGCTCACAAACAAGTGTCCTTCTTTAAAGACGCTCTACCATGTGAGAGTTTGCCAATGCTTTCCTGTTGTCTTCTCTTCTGTCTTATACAGTACAACCTGTACAAACCCCCTCCCCCTCCTTTATAAAAGGACCATCTCCTTCGCTATAAAACGCACTCATATCTCTTATCTCTTTCAAACTGACGGAAGATCCTCAGCCTGTGCTCCTGATCCATATAATGGATTTTAATACCAGATGATCCGGGTCGTGGAAAGCTCTACCCCTTCGCACTGTGACAACCGTGGGACGAAATTAATACCCTGTTCCCACTCTCGGCTCCACACACTCCCCTCCCATCCTCTACCGCCCCACACATGCATCTCATCCCTCTATCCGTCCATCTGCTCATCCCTCCGTCTGTCATCACCATCCTCGTTATCAACATCATCAATCAATAAATAATCTCTCTATCCATCTCCCTCTCTCCATCTGTCTGGGTACGCCTATCTTTTTTGGATACTTACTTACACATTTGCTTTTAAGAACATCAGAAAGAGCCAAGCACGCATGCACGCAATGTCTCTCTCTCTGTCTCTCTCTCTGTCTCTCTCTCTCTCTCTCTGTCTCTCTCACTCTCACACACACACACACACACACAGAAGCTGCTGCTTGTTACATAATGGTCACATGACATGGAGAAACAAAAAAGGCCAGTATACTTTGCCCACACACAGCACATGCACACACACTCGTCCTCCTGCTTCCCTGAAGCAGTGGCAGCCAGTGATGTCACACTCACGATGTCACAATAGCACAGATGACCTGATGGCTCCCGTTGGAGGGGACAGGTGGGCGGGGCAGTCAGAGCACCAATGTAAGGGCAGCAGCACAGTTTGGCCCAGGGTACCAGAGGGAACGCAATGCATATTCGCTGCACACAAAACCGCAACACACGCGTCACCCACTCCTCTCTCACAGAGGGACCCATCGTCTTCCTCCAACTCCTCTTCCTCACCGGGGGCCAGGGTTGGGTCCACAGACACAATAAACACGGTCGCTGTGGAAACCCGCTGGCAGTGAGGGTGTGGTTTCAGCCCGCTTCCTCTCATTTGTCGATATGGCCGGTGAAGGAGTCCCGTATCCGCGCCACCTCGGCCGCGCACAAGTGTCCGAACATCTTGTTGTACCACTCCGGGAAGCGACCCCTGCAAGCCGCACAGAGAAAGGGAGGGAGAAAGAGCATTACTCTCACTCTCTTTTCCACAGAGGCGTTCAATTCAGTTTTTGTTACAGAGACACCGTCACAAATATGCTTTACAGGGCAAAAACCTGGTCTGAACTCCTAAAGAGTGAGCAGTTGAGGTAAAACAAAATATATATTTTGGAAGACACTGAAATAGTGGTGGGTGAGAAAAAATGGAAAGAAATCTCGGGAGGAACCTGGCTATAGAGGGGGAGCCCATCCTCCACTGGCCGGCCTGGTTTAATAGTTAAGACAGAATAGAGTGGCAAACAAATCTAGCAGCTAACACCCTTTACAGTGACCGATAGCAGTGGCCACTATGAAAACTGAACTTGGTCACCACACATAAGTATCTCTGGGCTCCTTTAGCCTGGCAGTACTATGGTAGCCCAACAGGGGGCAGGCCGAGAAAGAGAGTGTAGAACAGGAGCTGGTGGACTGAGCCCCTCTCCCTATTGAGTCCCTGGCCTGTTTAGGAAAGGGTGCAGCAGCTGACCTGCAGTCGATCCTGGAGATGTGTGTGAGCCGGGACTTTGTGGATCCACAGGGTTCCATGTAGTAGCATGAGGTCAGCACGTTGGCCCGTACACCCATGGGCTCGGCCCTGCTGTGGTCCACTGAGCTGCTGACCAGGGCACAGGCTCCCTTAGGCAGATCTGTCACCCACGTCCTGTATGCGCACACACACACACACACACACACAAAAATGTCACACAATGTCACACTCACAAACACTGCAACAGGAAAGAGGGGAGGAGTAAGAGTGGATCGAGGATGAGAAAGGGATGAGAGAGAGAGGGATGGCGGGAACACAAGACAGATACAATTGAGAAGTGCGACAGGAGGGTCAGAGTAGCTCACCTCAGGACCACGTGGTCTCTGGCCGGGTGGGGCGCCATGCTGGTCCGCAGGTACTGGTGCACCTCCGTCCGCTCGTTCAGCGTCTCCACCACCCGCGCCTCCAGCAGGTCCACGTCCCACTGTTGCCTCTCCCTCAGAACCCGGGTCAGAACCTCCTCTGGGGGTGCCGGAACCTCCACGGTCGCCTTCCACAGGCGCAACGCACACCCGTCATGCACCTGTCGTGAGAGGGAGGGAACAGACTGTGATCTGACTGTGGGATGACCCGGAATTAATATGTTTAAAACAACAACAAAAAAAACGACCCCTTCCTGGAAGCAATTAATTTAAAATTTGCTCCTCATTTCTGTGCAAATAAACTCTCTGGCTGGAAGTATAGGTAGCTGTAGTACAGAGTGTTTTATTTTTTTTTTACCATGTTTTGATACCCATGAATCCTTTGGTGTTAAAGGACAGCACAACTGATGCATAACACGGACCACGCCCTACACTGTCCTGACATAGCTGGGCGCTGTCGTCATAGCAGCACTGCCAGGGTCAGGGACTCTGCGTGATGTCATTCAGCTACAGACGAGCTTGCACAGACATGTGTCTGAGGAAGACATTTCATGTGCAGCTTCAGCAAACAGGCCGCGGGTGCCATGGCTGACCAGCGGGGGTCAGTAAAGAGCGATGCGACGCGGACGCAGTCTTGGATGACGCTACCGCCCGTTACCGCCATGCGTAACCCTGTGAGATCACAGTCAGCACTGGCGCAGTGCTCACAGCTCATATTCTAAACATTAGCCACAGATGGAGAAGAGATACAAGATCATTAAAACAAAGACAGAAAGACAAGGGGAGAGGGAGAGAGAGAGAGAGAGAGAGAGAGAGAGAGAGAGAGGTAACGTTCAGGAAAGAATAAGACAGGAATCACGAAATGCAATAGGGAAAATATGTTAGCAAACACATGGGACAAAGCGGACCTGATGGGCAGGATTAGCGACCGTACTGCCAAGCTGCTAACAAAGCTAATGGCTTTGGGCATGAATCTCGGCGCGGCTTTATCCCAGCCCATGAGCCGGAGATGGTGTGCGTGGCCAGCCATGGGAGTGCGCTTTGGACCCCGAAAGCTGGCTTTTCCGTACGCACACTTTAGATTTCCTCGACAGCTCTGCCTCCCCCTCCCCCCACCCCACCCCACACACAAGAACACGAGCCGTTTGATCCTGCCTGGCGCTCTCAGCTGCGTCTCTACAAAGGGTCTTAATCCCACACAAAAAAAACAGCCTCCTCCAGACATTCTGTTACCAACAACGAATTCCTGTCTCACAATCCCAGAAAAGAGAAAAACAAACTCAGATGTAAATGTGGGGCAGAAATGACTGGTTAAGTATCAGGGGGCAATCCCTTGCTAAGTCCCGGCTTAACACCGCGTATCTGCCTGGCTCCCAGCGCCGGTGCCTGGGTACTGAGCTCAGTGAAAAGGCTGGTGCAGTGCTCTCGACACCCCGCCTCCTTAACTTCACCCTCAAGGGAGGAGTCATGAGTCTATTCACATTTTTTGCTTAAATAAATTCCTCGCTGGCTTAGATCAGCCAATGACATAATTACTTAATCAGCCACTTATGTTGACTGACAGCTGTGTATTTTTTTGAAAACATGCAAGAAACAGTAATTTGTTGTGACTGCAATATATATATATATATACAAACCCCAATTCCCAAAAAGTTGGGACAGTATGTAAAATGCACATAAAAGCAGAAAGCAGTGATTTTTAAATGCTCGTTTACATACTGTATATTTAAATTTATTTAATGTTTTACGTTATCAACTTTATTGATTTTTGCAAATCTATGCTAATTCCAAATTTGATGCATGCAACATGTTCCAAAAACACCGGTTTGAAACATTCCACAGGTAAACCGGTGATGCTATCATGACTCTTGATATCTTATTTTCAGGTACTCTTACAAGTGATACTATGACCATTTGAATGGATCTCTATGGAAATTGGGGGGTGGGACTAGATTAAGCTGTTAATAGTATGGAACCCATGTTTGGCTAAATGGCTGTAAGTCATCAAGGGTCTGAGGTATCAAACGAGCCTCAAACCATCACTCTGCTGCCGGATATGCAGTAGATATGGATGGATCACTTTAAGGGTCGTTTCTCCTGACTAATTTTCCTATTGAACTCTATGGAAATACAAGTCAGAAGAAATAAGTCAGGAGAAACAAGTGATCCATCCATATCTACTAGTATCGCTTGTAAGAGTAAATGCAAATAAGATACAGAGTCATGATAGCATCACCCGTTTACCCGTGGAATGTTCCAAACAGGTGTTTTTTTTAACTTCCCAGTCTTTTTTTTTGCCGATGTCCCAACTTTTTATGAACGTGTTGCAGGCATGAAATTTGGAATTAGCGCATATTTACAAAAATCAACAAAAGGTAAAACATTAAATATCTTTTCTTTGTACTGTTTTCAATTTCAAAAGCTTTCTGCTTTTGTGTGCATTTTAAATACTGTCCCAACTTTTTTGGTATTGGGGTTTGCATATAAACAAGTCATTAAGCGCTGCTTAATTAAAAGCCACAGGAAACAGCTTGCAATTACATTCCAGCTGTCTCCTATTTTTTAAATCTAAATCTTGAAACATCTAATATCAGCAATATATACTGTACGTATATACTGTATATTCATATCTATAAACCACATTCCAGTTGACAATTTGGTCCCTGAATGTGCCGTCATGTGCTGATTCAAGCTTTACATTAAAAAAAAAATAGCATCTGCCAATTATATTTAAGTCATGTTTCTGTCACTTCCCTGGCATGCTTTATGGAATGATGAAAGCCATATCTTTCTCTGAAAAAATATGCTGCATACAGGCTTCGTGTTATCTATTATGTGCTGGATACGTGAGCCCTGAAAGTGAATGGACATGACACCCCCGTCCCTGACCGGAAAAATGGGGTCAGCTCTCTGAGCCATAGACATGGCGTGAAGTGAGCAGAGAACTGAGCACTTTAGAAGAATAAAATGGAACGTAATCATTTTGTGGCGTGAAGAAAAATTATGAGATGGGATTGCTGGTAAGTCATTCTAGCTGTGTTTCGCCCTCAAATGAGAAATCTGGCCGTTTAATCTTTGCGGTTGGTCACGTTCCGGGTTGTGCTTGACAGGTCAGAACGCAGACGAACTGTGAGGTCAGGCTAGCCTGATTTATATAGAGAATGCATGTGTACGCATAAGAGAAAGGATGATAGGGCAAATATAATTGTGTTCAGCTCTAAAAGAGAGCGCTGACTAATTTAACAGACAACAAATGTAACTTTCTGTGTGTGTGTGTGTACGTTTGTGTGTGTATGAGTGTGTGTGTGTGGGGGGGGGGGGGGGGGGGTGTAAAAGGTGTCCCCCTGAGGGCTGTTCTACAGAGGCAGAGGGCTCTGAGTTTTGACCCCAAGCAGCATACGGAGAGAGAGGAGGGACACACAGAGCCATCTGGTACCTTCTTGTAAGCGAGCTCGGCGTGTTCTGGCGTTGAGCAGCTGTCATAGCCTCTGAACTTGTCTTTGGCCTCCCTGAGCAGGGCGTCCAGCTCCTCCCTCAGGGGTCCCCGGGACATGGGGGGCCCTTCAGCACCCCTTTGTGCCAGCTCCTCAATTTTCAGTGGATGCAAGCCCTGGTCCATATAGGAGCCCTGGCATTTTCTCATTTCCTCAGGAATCTAAGAAGAAAGATTTACAAATGGTTAAATCGCATAAAGCTTAAACAAAGATGTTCTCTTGTTTTCTTTACCTATCAATCAGTCAGAAATAAAATTTGATTTAGTGTTTTTTTTCTGTAAAACCTTTAACGTAATTAACTGTCAAAACAGCTCTTCCTGTTTTCACTAACAGAGCTTTGTCAAACCCCATTGGATTAATTTGGGCTGGATCCATTATTTGCACTGATCCAATTAAGTATTTTCCAGACAACGTTTTTGACCCGATTATAAGACGGCGTTTAAAAGCGGTGGAATGCCGAACGCGGCCACCGGCGAACACCCACGCACTGGCGTGTGCCGGGTTTTCAAAAGCATCCCATCCGAAGATGGCCGCCCCAGTAATTTCGCTCAGCCCGCAGGCCTACAAGAAATGTGAAATCCACTGCAAGACTAATCGGCTTTTGGGCCTGTTGCATAATAAACAGCGGACGGCGTTTTGGATCAGGTTGTTTCGTAAAACCTTGGTGTCAGGACATTTCTGGAAAAAACTTTTTCTGAGCCCCGTAAAAACTTATCAACACCGACATCCAATCTGAGTTATTTGTTTTACGTGAGGAAAAACAAACCTGGAAGAGCCGCTTGCACTCGATGATCATGTGGGCCAGGCCTTGGGTGGCGGCCAGGTTCTCCTGTAGGTCTCTTTGGTCTGGCTTGCCCAGGCTCTGTTTCCTCTGCATCACCCTGTTAATAAGTTACCCTCGTTAACCTAATTAATCACGTTACCTCAACGTCCACTGAACCTCAGCAATGAGCCCGAGGGCTCACCGTTATGGGAGACTGTGTGAGACAGTCTTACAGACTGAGGTAAGCTCGGGCTAAAAGGGCCGCTGGAGTATGCAGAAAAAATGTACAAGATTTTACCCCATCTCATGATGGGGCCCGTCTCCAAATACGCCTGCAGTGAGTTCATAACGCTTTAAACTCTTTAATTATACCATGAAAGCACAGTGGAGGGCTCATCAGTTTCAGGATTTCATACCAACTTGTGCGATTATTTAATTAGCCCAATTATCTGACATTTCATAGCAGGAGCTCCGACTGAAGGCTGCGCATCGAAACCTCTGCGAACACGTTTTACTGTGGTTTGATATAAGCGAACCAGGACTGGTCTGTACAATGGGTTAGAAAATGAAGGCAGAATAATTGGCAGGTATATAGACCAGCTCTCACCAGCCTTATAGAGCTGTGGAGCTTCAGCACAGGAAACAAACAGCTATTTGATTAGCTGATTATTTTACATTTATGTTTTATGCAAAGGGACACAATCATTTCTAATTTCCATGGATAAACACAAAAAAAAAAGGTACAAAAATAGAGATCAAGAAGACCAGTCAATATAACGCAAGAAAACATTGTTGGAGACACCAGTTAAGTCTTTAACCAGGAAATGGTATGATAAGCCCCCTTGTGCTGAAGAGGAAATGACCAGGTTCAAATGGTAACGCAATACAATAAGCTCTTCTTTAAAAAAAAAAAAATCTTGAACAGATAATCTGATGCCCTCCTGGATGACCCTTTTCAGGAATGTTGCTGAACACTCCTTAAACAACAGCCGTTAAAGAGCCATTAAAGAGCTACGTTTGAAAGAGGACGCAATTATCCACTGGCTATGGCTATGGCCCAGGCCACTGACAAGCAGTTGAGAGCCAGAGCCTGACTTTGATAAAGCACAGCTGCTATTCTTCATAAAGCATCACACACTCTTCCCTTCCTTCTCCCGTTTCTGTCAACCTCTCCCTTTGCTCTTCTTGTCTGTCCACCTACCCACATAATTTGATTCATACTTTTGTATTATATTGTATCACCATCACAGGATGCAATGACTGACAGGAGCAATAACCAATAAGGCCCTGTGCTCTGGTTATTGTATAACTCTTAAAAGTAGGATATATTTTTTTTTTAAGTAAAATTTTCATTCCATTGTTATTTATGGCGTCTCCTACGCCGTTTCTGCTACACTTGTAAATAAATGCAAAATGTTATAGAGAAAGCAAAGTGGCACAGGAAACAACCCATAATGCAGAAAGTTCTTCTTCCTCTAAGTGGATACAAGGTCCTTATATACAGCACACTATAGAGTACTCAAGTGACTACGTCACGCTGGTTTCGGAAGTAAATTCCCCATTAATTTAGAGCGTAGACATTAACTAAAGCTTACTTTTAAACCATCTCTACTGATTATGTCTTATCGCCAATTTCCCGCATTGTTCAATATAACGCCCGTTTGCAATCTATGTCGTTTTTCTGGACCAGCTTTGAGTATATTTTACATTTTAATATTTTTTGTGTGAAAATACCAGCGCTGGCACTGTTTAAAAACTCCATGTCCCATAATTCCCTTCGAACATGCAGCCTTGTCTCCACACGTTGTCATATAACGTTAGACAGCAGTAGCACACAGCTCAGTTTTTAAACACTTTTTTCTAACGTTAGCAAGCTAGCTTGAAGGACTAAAAGCTAGAATTGCTTCATGTGGTTAATTGTAGCATAGTTTCTGACCTTGTTGGGCGGGCTTCTCTCTTAGCAAGCTAACTGTAGCTAGTCTTCAGCGGCAGTAGCCTACTCCCATCTGCCACAGAGCAGACAGACGAGATGATGATATCTTATTGGGCTTATTTATAAGAATCACGCTTGCGTTGCAGTCCTGGATATGCAGTCCGTTAAAGTGGACTACAAGTCAAATACAATCCTTAATGCATTACTTTTAAAAAATACAAATTTAAACATGCGATATATGGTTTATATCCTTGTACCACATAGGCTAATCCAGGAACGTTTCGGCTTATTCTATAAATCAGATTTCAAGAAATAGTCGATAGTCTCCGAAGCCCATTCTAATCTTCCATAGGGAATTTACGTCCGAAACCAGACTCTGCCCACGACTGACTTGAGTACTCTATAACACATGTATCTTTTGGGTGTGGGCGGGGTGTGTTATGCGACACACCTCCTGTGGGTGGACACAGGGATGTGGGTGGAGCATGTTCTGTGACACGTGAGTGGGCGGAGCAGTAGGGTACCTGGGGGAGGAGCTATCTCTCTTCAGGGTGTTCAGGTGGAAGAGGGACGGAGCCAGGCACACGGCCAGGTTGGTGCTGGTCATCTGGTTCTCGGCCACGTTGGCGACGACGTCACTGAGGAAGCACAGCAGCGTCTGCAGCGCCTCGCGGTTTTCGTCCGGCAAGAGCAGGGCGGCCGCCCGAGCCGCCTGGAGCCGCTGGTCTTTGGGCACGTCTGTAGCCGGGAGAGGAAGGAGGGCCGGACATTGAGAGCGATCCAGGAGCTGTCTGTCAATCTCACTGACTGTCTGTCAACAGACATACCTGACTGTCTGTTTATTTTTTTATTACTTGTGTCTGCCTATTTGCCTAGCGGTTTGCGTGACCTTCTAGCAGTTTCTGTATGCCGGTTTGCTCGTCTGTCTGCTTATTGCCTGACTGCCCGTTTGTTTGTGTGATCAATTCTTTGCCTGTTCACACTGTAGTACAATCTTTATAGGTGTGGAATAGAAATGTTTACAGATAAGTATATACATGTTTGCATTATTGTACTTGTAAATGATGTATTTGTCAATATCATCACAATATTCTATCAGTGATATAATATTCCAAATGTAAAATGAAAAATGAAAAAGAATGCCCACGATGTTTTAAAATAGCGCTTGGAATCCTTAAAGACGCTCTGTATGTACAATGACAGTGGGACAACAAAACATCCAAGTGCGCTCTGTGTTTCACACTTTCAGAATGTGACCAGGAGGAAACGTTAAAAGCCCCTGTAGTTCATACCTAAACCAGAGTGACTCGCGGTCGAGGGCCTGACTGCATGGCACCACATCATTTCACTGGTATTTCCTGTGATGGAGGGCGTTTACATTTTTTTTTGGAAAGACGGAATAAATGGAGCGCACAGTGGAATAAATGATGAATGGACAGATCTGGGAGGAGGTGCGCGGAGGGGTGGCTGGGTAAAGAGGGGCCTCACCCTGGCCAGGAGTCATAATAAACACCCCCGTCTGGAGGGGAAGGACCAGGTGAGGTTTTTTTTAGAAAACCTGAGACTGAATACGGCTCTTTCTGGAATATTGTTCGCCCCTTGGTTTTTTAAGACCTAGGTTTGACCATTTGGCCTGGCTTCATCATTAAACAGTGTCACGTCCTTCTATTTAGTGGGCGGAGCACTGGTGCGAGGGCAGGAAGGGGAGGGGCTACGCAGGCGCTTACACTGGTAGATCTGCAGGAAGGTGTCGGACAGCTTATTGGTGAGCAGGGGCTCCGGCAGGTCGCGGAAGTACTGCTTCAGCATGTCCGCCACGTCGTAGGCCGACTGGCCCTCGTAGCTGACCTCGCCATCCGCGCCCGCCTCGTTCATCTGCCGCAGGGCCTGGATCCGCGACTTCACTCCCGACTTCCGGAACAGCCCCACCTGCGGGGGGGGGGGGGGAGACGCAGAGAAGAGAGCTCAGACCACTGATATCAGACCAGCGCACACACCCGATAATACCACCCACACAATCACAGACCAGGAAGTGAGACAGAATGTATAATCTAAATACACACATATCCAAACCGGTCTGTCATGTCATGCCTTACACTTTGTGTAACTGTATGCCTGTATGTTGTAACATTTGTATTTTAAAACTGTGACAGCGTGTAGTAGTGCAGAGGTTGGGTGGCTTTTCCCAACAGGTAAGAGCAGAGACAAATGGTGTCATCGCCAGATTGTTGCTTGACCACGGTGAAGTGCTGCACATTTTCTTAGGACAGGTTTAATCATGGATTATGTACACAAGAGGGGTTACAGAACACTAACTTGTCCTACTAATCTTCCTTTTTAGCATACACCTGGCATTCTCAATTTGCTCAATTTCGTTGTACCCAGTACAATGACAATAAAGGAATTCTGACATTCTGACATTCTGACATTCATGCACCCCAATCAGTCTGTGTAACAGGGGAGAGGCTGATCCAGGATCAGTTTGAGATGCAGTGTTTCTGCAATGCTAATTGGCTAAATCGCTGCGATCTCATTGGCTAGAGCCCTTCATGCCTTTAAATGAGGGGCTTTTTGCGATTGGCCGAGCTCCGTGACACGCCTTGTCCTACACAAGGACACGGGCCCTGTCCTTGGAGAGCTGTGTGTAAACATGCACAGGAAGTACGGCGTACAGACCGAGGCTAACCAGCGGGGGCGAGGAGCGTACTGTCTGCCCTGACACGTAAGGGTACAAAAATCTCAGAAGGCACATCTAAAAATACATTATTTACCCTTTTCATCTGCATATCCCATATTACACAACAGCTGCATGCGGTTGTGTAAGCTTTGGCACTGAAGCCAACAACTGAAGGGCAACAAGAACACCCAGAGAAGACGTTTTCCCAGGCATCCATTTTCTCAGACGTATTACACTGGAGTAAAGGGCTCTTAACACCAATAATTGCCCCTTAATAACGATAATTATCACCATCATCATCATTATATATAGACTGTATGATATGATATACTTAATTTATTATGAGCTCTGTATTAGTTACTACATCAATGTCAGGGTGTGACAGAGAGTGACACGTTTCCAGATTGAACACTAAGAGGTGCTCTTGTAAACACATGGGACAGAGTTTTGTATGAGCGTTCGGTAACACTGACCTGGTCCAGGCACTGGTTGCGCAAGTAGCGCATGGCCTGCTGGATGCAGGGGGGCAAGGGCTGGCCGGTGCGCTGCACGTTGACCTGCAGGGGGACCCCGAAAACGCTCCGGTCCCTGTAGTCCCGCACCTTGGTCCTCTTCATGAACTTGGGAACCGCCCTGAAAAGGCAAGGCCTAATTACCAAACCAGACCACAGCGGGAGGAGAAGAGAGGCCTTTCTTTTTTTCTCTCTCCCTTTTCTCTTAATCCCACGTTCTCCTTTGGACTTTGATTCACAGCGTGTTTCCTGAGGAGACTCTTACATAAGAGCCGAGTGGCTCTGTGACTACAGCGCCCATCCCACGATCTATCGGTTATGGCTTTCCCCTCCAGTTGCACCCTTGAGCAATTTTTTTTTTTACCTCAGGTCTATATATATAAAGCACAGGAACAGTAAAACTGCAGGCATCGAATGCCATTGTGGGCGGAGGCAGCGCCAAGGCAAACAAACAACAATGCAATCTTCAGCTGGCTGACATGCGTAATAAATCATATCTAAGACGCCAGGAATATCGTCGTAAGACGTGTCAAAACACACTGCTTCTGTTGACGTTACACTGGTTCTTTTGTACACTGAACTGAACATGTTGTAAAAGTAGATTTCCACAAATATGTCCCCCCCCCCCGCCCTGCCATGGAAAGCTGAGGGGAGAGGGGGGGGGTTTGGGAAGCATACAGAGGGGCTCTGTGACTGAATGTGGCCGCTGGGAATCTGAGGCATTTAATCCCACAGCTCTGTGTGTGTGAGACGCGACTGCACCCCCACGCCCCGCTTTCTACAGCGTTTAATGGCTTTGGGTTGGGGTTGGGGTTGGGGAGGGCACCGGACCGGAGCTCAAAACGTCACCAAAGCCGCGTGTCCAGGTTCACGCTAGCAGCCTGACTCAACCAGGGGGGTCTAAGGGCTTAGAGGGCGGATCAGGATCATGTGATGCGGAAACAGCTCGGGGCAACGGCTGTTGTTAAGAGGTCAGATGATAAACTGTGAGAAAACAACACCCTGACTGCTTTGGCCAGCGTAAGAAAGCCTTGTAATTATGACCCTAAAAACACCACTGTGACCCCCCCTCCCCTTTCCCTCGTCCCCTGATCCTGGTACTGACCAGCTGAAGCCGTGCTTGCTGGTGGGCGTGTGTCTCTCCAGCAGGGCGGTGAGAGTGAGCAGAGAGAACTTCTGCAGCAGGTTCATCTGCACCACCGACTGGCAGCCGATCTGCAGCGACGAGGCGGGGCGGCCAAGCCGGCACTGCGTCTGGAAACCGCTCCACTGCATCTTCTGGGGCCTGCTTCGCAAACACGCAAACGCAAACACAAACGCAAAGCATGATGGGACAGCAAGGCAACAGGACAGCGAGCACACTGTACATCCCACACTGAGTAGGCTGCTGGCCATTTGGGAAATTAAACAACAACAAAATCTGCCTAAATGGCTTGGTTGGAAATAACTAGACCTTTATAAGGGCTGTGTGAGGGCTATAAAATAAGCAAATTTCATGTGTCTAAGACTCAAATACTTTCCCCCTCTCCTCAGAAGACCATAAGCATGCTAAAACAGAGCATGGATTGGTAACCATTATGGTATTCACTTTAAAGTGCCTTTAAGACTGTGCGTTATTAAAGTATTAATACAGGACATTCTGTGCCAGGTACAGGAAAGCTGTGTGTCTCAGCGATAGGCTCGGGATGCAAGATAAGATTATGGGAAGGAATGCTTCCTGTTCTGGAAGGCGACCAACGGGATGTCCGGTGGCGATGCGGTAATGCTGGGAAGCGGATCGACGCGCGGAGGACACTTTACCGCGCGCGTCTCCCGCGCATTCCTGACTGGGAATCTCAGCGGCACATCCCGCGCATGCCGGCCATTCCGGAGCAGGACCGCATACCGCAGAGAAAACATTGCGTAATGAGGGCACCTGCCTCAACGTGCAGAACTCCCTCCCCTACCCATGAGCACCCAGGGGGGAGGGACGGAGATGGAGATGAGCAGCAGTTTTTTTTTCTCTAATGTAGGCTATTTATTCGTCCATTTATTTTTTTAGCTTTAGAGTTTTCTTGCAAATAAAGAGTATTTCAATTTGAGTTTGAGAGAGATATACAAAAGGCGAGACGCAGAGAAGGACATAGAGAAAGGTGTAACTCTCCCTAAAAGAGCGGAGTCCTTTTTCTAGGATACGAGTGGCAGATTGAGGTTTAGAGTTTAGAGCTGAAAAGACAGAAAGGAGAGAAAGAGAGAGGAAAGAGAGAAGAGAGAAAGAAAATAAGAGGGAGAGATTCTTGTCATATATTGACACTGACCTGCTGTCCTGGCTGAGGGAGGTTCCCACACCAGAGTCCCTGCGGTCGCGGGCGACATGTCCGTCCTCCTGCTCGCTCAGTGGGTTCCCCGTGCTGTCCCTGTCCCTGTCTCTGCCGCCCTCCGCCTCCCCCGGTCGGCCTTGCAGTGGGGACGACGGGCAGGGAGAGGCAGAGTCCAGGGCGGAGTCAGAGTCGCCCTCGGCCCACCTGCCCACCAGGTCCTCGGCCTCCTCCTCTTCCTCTGGGTCCCGCGCCGGAACGTTGTCGTAGAAACTGAGGCGGCTCTCCACGGAGCCGACGGAGCCCCGGCGGAGGTTGGAGGCGGAGCCCCGGCGGAGGTTGGAGGCGGAGCTTCGTCTGAGGCCGGGGATGGTGGCGCGGGAGAGGCTGTTGCAGAGCGCTTTGGGGAAGGTGCCCAGCTTGTGACCCTCGGGGATGAGGAAGAAGACCACCCCTTCTTCCTCCTCATCATCGTCGCCGTAATCATCATCTTCCTCTTCCTCTTCCTCCTCTGGGTGTGATGTCTCCACTGCCGCGCCCCTGTCCCCGAGACCGTGGACGAGTGCGGTCTCCAGCGGCAACAGGCTGAAGGGGTCGAACCCCTCTAGGTACATACCGCCACGCTTGCCGCTCCCTCCGCCCTGGGCGCTGTGGCTACGCGCTCTCGCTCGCGCCCGAGCCACTGGGCTGGGCGTGCTGACCGCACTGCCACCACTGGCCTCCGATTGGCTGCTTCCACCGCTGCTGGTGCCCGCGCTGCCCCCGGGCCTGGCTGGGCAGGGGTGAGACACACTGCGGCTCCGCCTGTTCAGGGCGTTGAGGGCCACAAGATCAACGCAGTTCAGCCGCCGCAGTTTGTCCTCGTCCAGGTCACCGTGCAGGATGGGCCCGCTGATCTCCAGCCTGGGCCCCGCCCCCGGACCCGCCCCCGCGCGCCGCTTCCGCTTGGACACCGAGCCACGGAGCCGAAAGCTCTCCATCCTCTTCAGGAAGCTCTTGGCCTTGGAGTGGGAGCTCTTTCCGCCCGGCCGGGCCGCGAACACGAAGCGTTCGGGCAGCTCGGGCGGGCCCTCAGACAGAGAGTCCTCGTTGGCGGCCGACGCGCCCGAGGAGCAGTCGCTGGCGACCGAGCTGGTGCGGGTGGTTCCCACCCCTGGGCTGCTGCTGCTGTGGGAGGACCCCCCCTCCGGCCGCTCGCTAAGGTCCCCCAGCGCACTTTCACCGGGGAGGGGCCCGGGGGGGGCGGGCGGAGAGAACACGTCCAGCTCGTCCAGCCTGGACCAGCGTCTGCTGTCCCTCTGGAAGGTCCAGCGGCCGCTGATGGCGCACGGCTCGTCCTCGTCCGAATCCTCGCTCTGAGAGACAGATATCACAAACCCACAGTTACCCCTGACGCAATCTTTGTTCTTCATTTTACTTTCTCTCTAATTTCGGGGGTCTCTGTTTATGCTTTAAAAGAACAGTGATACAGGAGACCTAGGGGCAACTGGAGCTATCTCTCACTGACACACAGATGTATTTCATAAAATGCAGTGCTCTAAAACTTTTAATTTTTAGCTACAAAGTAAATTTGATTGTAAAATAATAATAAACATTTCAACAAATAATACATAATGAAATTGTTAAAAACCAATAAACCAGTAAGCGATTGAGCTAATTTGAAAGAGCAAGCAGAAGCGCAGGTCCCAGTCCCTCCATACAGTCCAGTCAATAAACTGCATCATAGCAGCACTCCCCAATGCTAAAGAAGGTACCAAAAGTAGGAGTGGCACTTACACTGAGCCTCTTAAGCTCAGCATTCTACTGCCTTGAAATCTCCGCTCATCCTGAGGCAAGATCACCGCTCTCTTTTTGGGGAAATTTGACTGGCAGCCAGCGCCATCAGCGCTGTCACCATTCCGCTCTGTGAAATTTCCCCCGGAATGAAAGAAATATTCTGCCCGGTAACAGAGGCAGAGGCACTGGCAGACATTCCAGAGACTGATGCGCCCTATGAGTGCTGTGTGAGATAAGCTCACAGGAGAAGCATTGTGAGGCAGATCTGCGTGTGTCTGCGGGTCCTTTATCTCTGCCCCCTAGGGAACGGGTACATTCCAGCCCTGCGCTGGGAGGATACACTCCAGTCAACCTGGGTCAGGAGACCCTAATGCTCCCCGTATATCTCTCTGTCATTCTCTCTCTTCCTCCCTTTATCTCGCTGTCATTTTCTGTCTAACTCTCTTTCTCTCTCACTGTCATTCTCTCTCTACCTCCCTTTATCTCTCTGTCATTTTCTGTCTACCTCTCTTTCTCTCTGTCATTATCCGTCTACCTCTATTTCTCTCTCTCTGTCATTCTCTCTCTACCTCTCTTTCTCTTTCCCTTTATCTCTACCTCTCTTTCATTTCCTCTCTCCTGCTCTCGGTCTCTCTCGCTCTCCCTCTCTGCCCCCCTTTCTCTCTCTCTCTCTCTCTCTCTCTCTTTATCTACATCTCCCTCTCTTTCAGGGTAACACTGTTTTTCTGTTCATTTAAAACTTGTCTTTAACTTCTAAATTTCTGCTTTTAGGAATAATGCGCAAAGGTTCTCAGTGGACTGAGCCTGGGACAGTTCTGACAAAAGAGGGGTCAAATGTCTGCTCTTCTCTGGGATTGAGAGAAACCGAAACCGCCACGGCAATCGGAGCCTCAGAAGTCTCTTCACGCCGGTTAAGTAACATGGTTAAGTAACATGGCGACAAAAGTCCATAAAAACTCCAGCCGTTTACTGCCTCCAGGCCCTGCCCACTCCCTCATCAAAGACAGCTATGAGTGACGAGGACCTCGAGACACAGACTGACTGCCATCCTGCCTGTTCTAAAATAAATCACCAATGCCAGATTTATGAGCGTGTCAACTTAAGTTTGGCCACATTGCTATTAGAACTATTATTACGTAATAAGTAATATGCTTATTTGTGTTGCGCTTTGTAGAAAAAGTACGACATAAATAAACTTACTGTCATGTATTACTTATATGAACTATTCAATGATCCGGGGAACTACAGTTTGGTGGAAATGTATCATTACGTCTTTACCAAGACCCCAGCAAGAGATGTCTTTAATGACAGTGAATCACACCATGGCTTTTAAGATCCTTCTTTGAGCATTTGTACTGAAAACCATTTGCTGAAGCCATTCAGCTGATATTCCGGCTCAAGGTCACTATGGCAACCTCAAGCTTTAACCCTGGAACCTGCCATTGCAAACCCAACTCCCTAAACAGCACACTAGAGCCCCCCTTCCTGTTGTGAATAGCTGAATGATGATGTCATCATTCTTCTTTGTTTTTTTAGCAATCTCTGAGGGCCTCAACACTTCTGGCCGAATTCTTAACGCACGTGAAAAAAACACATTCAAAGAACTGGGGTAGGGTTACTTGTAAAAAAAAGTATTTTTTAACGCAGTCAGACAAAAACCCCTCTCAGTTTCGGGTGTACCCCTCTCTTATTCCCGTGATCGGAGGTCAATATGGGGTTGGGGTGGGGGTGGGGGGGGGGGGGGGGTGGGGGTGGCAGGTGAACACAGGCAGATGAACACACCAAGCTCTAACACAGCCTACATCACGTAAAAGAGGAAAGCTGGCAACTGCAGTGGAACAACTGGACACAAATGTGACTCCTGCTCCGCCCTCTGTCGAGACAGACCTTCAGCTGAACTGTGTGGGCTTTTTTATTTTTTTGTTTTTTGTTTTTTAAACCCTTATCCCAGTGAGTAATTTGGATCTCTGCTGCTTTTTTCAGTCTAAATAAACCCTGTGTGAAATATTTGAGGCAAGAAACATCACAATTCAAAACACTGTTTCCTCAACCCCCACGCCCAGCTATTAAAGCAAAATGTCTCTTCCTACTAAACGAGAAGACCAGCATAAAATCCACCCATCCCAAAAAAAATTTAAATGCAAGAAGGCAGCATACAATTCCATTTACAGTGGACAGAAATCTGAGGTCTTTCCGTTAAATATAAGACGGGGGAAAAGGTGTGCGGTAAGGCTGTGCCCCTTTATAATAACCTCACGTTTTTTCATTGGACCAATCACAAACTATAGCATAAAAAGTGGGAGGAGCTACTGATTTTAAAGCTGAGTGTATCTCACTTACCCTTTTTCTCTGTGTGGAGATTTCCAACCTCATCATTGCGCATTTATTTAGGGTGTTCAACCGCCTGCGAAACACACACACACACACACACACACACACACACACACACACACAGACAGACACAAAGGAATTAAAAGGATATTCCAGCCACACATTGCGGTCTCTCAACAGGGCCCTGGGCCATAGTAAACAGCTTGTTGTGTGGCTTGTTAAAGAGTGAGAAACAGACCACATTAAAAAGGCAGGCAGGTCTGAGGGAGAGCGGCTTATTTTATGAGCTTCTTCGGGGGACAAAAGCAAAGCTCAAGAGCACCGGGAAACAAACGCATTTACATTTTACAATTTATATCTGGTCATTTAGCAGATGTTCTAGTCCACTGTGACTGAGAAAAGTGCATGCAGAAAAGAGAAAGGTGCTATCTGATAGCAAGAGCCATTACAGAAGCCTTCAACGTGATGCTAAGTGCCAGAGTATGTATGCATGTATGTAGTATAGAATATAATGCATTGAGAATACATTGCATTAGTATAGGAACAACAAAAAAAGCTGAATATGCCCTGGGAGTAGCCCAGCACTGTGTAATATCACATAAACCCATCATCCAGGGTAAACGAAGGTGGATGGCCTTAGCTCCTAGAGTTTGAACTGTAGAATGTAGCCCCTACAGCTTGAACCATAGGCCCTAGAGCTTGAACCATAGCCCCTAGAGCTTGAACCATAGCCCCTAGAGCTTGAACCATAGCCCCTAGAGCTTGAACCATAGCCCCTAGAGCTTGAACCATAGCCCCTAGAGCTTGAACCATAGCCCCTAGAGCTTGAACCATAGCCCCTAGAACTTGAACTCTAGCTCCTAGCCTCTAGAGCAGGGGTGTCAAACTCCGGTCCTGGAGGGCCGCAGTGTCTGCTGGTTTTTGGTGTGTTTCAGCACAAGTGATTAATTTAAGTCACTGATTGGCTAAGAAGTCCAAACACCTTGTTCTCAATGCTTTAACTGGGTGCTAATTAAAAGGAAACCACAAATACCTGTAGACACTGCGGCCCTCTGCTCTAGAGCCTGAACCCTAGCCCCTAGTCCCTTCAGCCTGAACCCTAGCCCCTAGAGCTTGAAGCATTACCCCTAAAACCTGAACCCTAACCCCTAGCCCCTAGCCCCTCCAGCATGAACCCTAGCCTCTGACCCCTGGCACTAGTTCCCTGAACCCAGGCCCTGAGCCCCTTCCCAAAATGTTGACAGTAGTGAACTGTAGCGTGACAACAGTGGAAATAATTGTGATGTGCACATCACAAACACATCAAGATAGGGGGCCAGCATCGTCACCTGGCAATGGGTTTGAAGATAGAACTGACAAAAAAAAAAGAAAATGAAAATAAAAACGTCATGCTGCTTATCGGCTTCCCGTCAGCCCGTCTGAGGCGGCTGATCTTTGAGGGGATCTGCTGTAGCCATCAGATACATGGGCCAGGAATCGCAGAAAGATTAGAGGGATCGGAGGGGGAGGGCAGATAAAATGAAGAGGACAGGTACGCTCAAGACTCTTACCTGCATAGGGCATCAATGGCATTGTGGTCCAGGAAGTCATGGTCCCTGGTGACAGAGGAGATTTTTATCGGGAAACAGGAATCTGAGGGAAAGAGCGATAGAGAGAGAGAGAGAGAGAGAGAGAGAGAAAGAGGGGGGCGGGAGGGTGAGTCACAAGGAGAGACAAAACAGGCCTCTGATTGGACAGGCAGGGGGCCTGATAAGAACTCCTAACCTGCCATAAGAATGCAGATGGGGGGAGGGGCTTCAGCCCTCCATGATGAGAAAGAATAGGAAGTGAATCTGAACTCAGCAAACAAACACATCTGCCCATCACTGGGACATGAGCCTTAAGAGGGAATCAGCAATCGGGGAGGAGGGCAGGGAGGGGGCTAAGTTTTAAAAACCAGAAGGATCCCTCCCTTGCTGAATGAGAATGCCATGGGGACACAAGGCAGAGGGGTTGCACAATTCTCTCAGGGAATGTGGCCCCGCCCTAGCCGAGAATTCCATGCAGGAGGGAGGGAGGGGTGGGGCTGCGCTCCAGCCAATCGCAGCGAAGGCCGGCCAGCGTGCGCTGTACCGCCACGCTCCGTTATCAGCGCCACGGTCGCTTAAGAGGGCCGATAATGTCGGCGAAATGCCGCATTTCGCAACATCAAAGGGGGATAATGAAAGACGGGTGAAGTGGCGTGCGCCTCGCGGTTCTCAGTGTCCTGCCAGGCTAGCGGAAAAGCACGGCATGTCACTGTCCGCAAAAAACCCTTTACGCGTCTCTCCGCGTGACAGGTTGCGTGCCTCGCCCCCCTCCCCTGACCTCTTTCTCACACGAAAGGCTATGAACACTGTGTTCCCGACACTGTCCTTGCGATGGAGCCAGGGTGCGTGCCAGCTTCAGGGTCAGTTACAGGGCCCAAGCTCACCATGCTAATGAACAGTCTCAACGACTGAGAGCAAATGTCCCATTCTGCGACTCAATCCCAAGGTTCAGGTAATGAGTGATGTCAGCCATCTAATCGCCGTGGTGACACCCGGTTTCCCCTCTCACTGCTGGGGATGCTGGGGTGTGCTGTACGTGGGGGGCGGGGGAAGCTTACCTTCGTAAAGCTGTGCATACTGGGGGAACCCAGCCGCTCGCAGCCAATCGCATGCCTCTTTGGCCTCGATCTCTGCGTGCGAGAGAGAGGGAGAAAACAGAACTTGGGGTTAGGTATTTAGGGACAACCCCTGTAACCACGGTAACCTGAAAACATAAGGGCTGGATGAAAATTATAAAGAGAGAGAAAGAAGAAAGGAGGAGGCGGAAGGATGAAGTATGAATGTGCAGCTGCTGCAGTATTGAGAAAAGTACTTAAGCTGAAATGCATTGGTAAATATCCACCCACACAGAAGACATGTAAAATCAAAGTATGGATATATAACACTGGTCAAGGATGTCTGTTAAGTAAGTAAATATGAAAAATGTTAAAGAAAAAAAAGAAAAAAAGTCTAAATCACAAGCATTACTAAAAATTTGTGTAGACACACCATGTAATAGTAATGGGATCGCATTTAATAACTTTTTTTGTTTTAAAGAGATTTCTCATTGGGTTGATATTTGCAGTTTTGAACCCACCTCCTGACAATGGAGGCAAGATGTATAAAAACTGCCTTTGATACAAAGTCCATCTACGAAACTTAGAGACAATGTACCCCAAGACTTAAAAGCCAATTGACTTCCACCCCAG
This sequence comes from Ilyophis sp. 1 JC-2022, assembly GCA_022702515.1. Classification (NCBI taxonomy): domain Eukaryota; kingdom Metazoa; phylum Chordata; class Actinopteri; order Anguilliformes; family Synaphobranchidae; genus Ilyophis; species Ilyophis sp. 1 JC-2022. Next base: position 11,924,200 of record CM040400.1, on the reverse strand, counting down.
AAAATCCATCCCCTACACACTGTCAATCAATCTGCCAGAGACCATCAGAAAAGCCGAGCTACAAACATGCCAGCATGCCACCATTCAAAATAAAATTAGTCAAAAAACTGATCTGTTACTTGAAGAGATTACCCAATTACACATATGTTCAGTGTGATATTAACTACAGTGTATACGTGGTCCCTATTGCACTCATATGAACTCTGTTAGAGTTGAATTAACACTGGACATGTTACTGTGTATGCTGATGTTGCTCGCGTTTACCCTCATCGTTCCCCTCGGGTCAATGCGTGGGCCCTAAACGAAATCACTGTGCTGCGTTTCTGTCCATCCTTAAAAAAAGGCTTTCATTGCTGACTGTTACTCCCAAATAAAATCCATCAGTCAGTCAAGTAAACCACCATATTTTAATAAAGAAATGCTCAGGGAACTTCGGAGAAAATACTTCACATATTTCACAGAAACAATGCGAATCATCAGAGGACATACTGTACCAGCGATTCAGGCAGTGAGTGAGAGTGTTCAAACTGACCCCGCAGTGAGAGTGTTCAAACTGACCCCGCAAATACCAATGGAAAGCATCCAGTCACAGAACATCCATTATATATCATCAGACTGCATCCCGAAAGGGTGAACAATCACCAATGCGCACTGTGTAGGCACTGTACCAAATACATACCAAAGTTGTACAGTTTCCCTCCATCCCATAATAGTAACTAAAACGTTAATGGGAAGGAATGTTAGAGAAAACATTCCGAATGGTCGCATTATGGTTGCCCGGGCAATGCCCCAGCCCCAACACGAGCTTGGCCCCGGGGTTAAAGGTCACTCTGGTTGTTGCATGAAAGAATGCGCTATGCAGAGGTTGGCCGCTCTGCCACCCGATTCACGCTCTTCTTCGCTGTCCGAGTGCCGGCGGCTCGTTTAAGCAGCAATTAACGCAACTGCACTTGCTTGTCAGTTTCAGAATAAATGCGATGATCCCCTGGCCCTCACCAATAACGACAAAAAGGAACAAGAGGCCTCCTCTGGTAATTACCATTTGCCCCCTCTTCAAACACAATTCTACTAATTGCCGGCATCGCCAAACAGCACAAAATGGAGAAAGAAAAAGCTCTCTGGTCCCTTTAATCCTGTAGACGTGGGGGGTAGGAGTTCCACCTCGTTTCATCCACCATTACCTTACAATGGGGAAGTGTTTTGGGATGGGGGGGTTGGGAAAACAATCAGGGATTGGTTGAAGGAGGGGGGGGGGATTTAGCGCTGACAGGGCAGGAAAGGCCTCGTATGTGAGATGACGTTTGGGGTCCTACGTGACTTTTCCCTCGATTGAGCAAGCGCCCACCAGCCAGGACCTGTTCTGGAAGAGAGAGGGCTTGGGAGTGGGGGGGTTACATACCAGCCACCAGCCTGCCAGGAGCGAGACCTTATATGCCTGATACTCAACCGCAAGACACTCTGCCAGCTGCCATCAAAACAAAGGGAAATAAACACACACAGAATGAACACACACAAACACACACATGCACAGGCACACCCACAAAAGCACACAGAACACACATGCACACACACACACACACACACACACACACACACACACACACACACACACACACACACACACACACACACACACACACACACACACACACACACACACACACACACACACACACACACACACACACACACACACACACACACACATGACGACCAAGTCTCAGATGAACTCAATTTATTGAAAAAGGCCACAAAACACATCTTATGCCATACACTATACATGAGGTGTTTTGAAAAAAACTCTGTCCGCTGTGCTTTCTGTGTGACAAGGCATTGCATTACCACCAATTAGCAATGATACTCCCACACCCGCACCTCCCCCAAAACAGCAGCCACAAGGAAACAAATGCACTGCAAGAAGAGGTTCAGGCAGCGCGCTGATGCTAACAAAATGCCACATCGCTCAAAGGTACAGACTGAAGTCAGAGATCTAAACCACTGGGGCCTGTATCACAAAGCAGGCTAAGTGGGTTAGCTGGATAACTGCGCTGAGTAAAACCCAAAACAGTGTTTTTGCTTCATAATATGTTCCATGTCAGGGGGGTTTACTTAGCACAGTTATCCACCTAACCCAATTAGCCTGCTTTGTGATACAGGCACCAGAAACTCATGAATCACAATCAACTAGTGAATTAACTAATCCCTGGGCTCAATCAATGCTTCCAATTCTACCTACTGGGAAACTGCTAACCATCCGAAAAAAATAAAAATGAAGAGCTCTGCCCAGGTGTTTCCATATTACAGTACAGTCACCATTGGGTTCAATGAAAACTGTGAAGACATCTTAGGGGAAACTGAAACAGCACTGTGATACAGCGATAAAGACATCTTAGGGGAAACTGAAACAGCACTGTAATACAGCGATGAAGACATCTTAGGGGAAACTGAAACAGCACTGTAATACAGCGATGAAGACATCTTAGGGGAAACTGAAACAGCACTGTAATACAGCGATGTATTCATTTTAGAGGGTCACTTTCCCTTGAAGTTCACTTTACCTTGCATCTAAGGTTTAGGAGAGTATATAATGGCACAATTTCTCAGTACTGAGACAAATATGTATTTGATATCATTCAGCTGCAAAGATGATGGTAAAATCTAAAATCCTCTGACCATGAGCAACATGTTTCTAACCAAAATGTACAATCATATAAAATGATTTTGTCCTGAATATTGTGGAAAATAGACTTTGCATTCTCATTATACTGTGTGTATAGTGTGAAAATACTTTAAAAAAAGGTACTCAACCCAGGTCTGCCATTACCAGAGAACAACCAGAACATTCATTATATGGTCAACTTCTTCAAAAAAACAAAAAAAAAAACATCTTTTCTCTAGAGCCATCCCTCATCCTTCCTCTCCCTAAGTACAAACGGCCTAACAATACAGCCTTAACAACAGAATCCCTGGAAGTCGGCAGGTAGCTTGGTGATATCCTGAACAAAAGGCCACCAGTGTGGAGATGACAAAGTGCAGACTTCCTTCTTTAGAGACGGGAGGACGACACCAACGCACTCACCAGGGATCCTCCCTAAACTTACTCAGCTCTCTTAAACCACATTGTGATGTGCAGTAAACCTCCCTCTCCTCCTCAACGAAACACCATTCATTACAGTTTGGGCTGTCACTTACATGACAAAACAATGTAATCCCAGCATTTACACTATTTAAATGGGCCCTGGTTAAAGACTTCCTCTTGTTAACCTCTTTTCCTGTATCCATTTTGCCTGTCAATGGGGTGTTGTGTAGAACAAGTTTGGTCCACATGGTTTTTCCATCAGAAAAGCCCACAGAGGCATGCAAAGTCATCAATCTAATGAAAATGATCTACAACTGACCACAGCAGACACACAATGAACTTTCTCTTGAAAGTTGTAGCTACAAAGCACCTCTGACTCCTCTATTAGAGATAAAACTCAGGGAACTTGTTTGGTTGGACGTAAAAAGAATTTCAAAATGTGTTCCACACATCAGGTTAAAATAAAACTGGGGTTCACCATCAAATACATTTTACGACCCTTAAAAAATTTGATTTAACGCTGCAAGTAAGATATTTGGGTTAAATGATAACCGTAGGCCCACGTGCCCTTTTGATCAGTCAACAGGAACAAACAGCTTTGCAACACAAGAAGATAACGGCTCAAGAAACTACGTTGTCCCACAACCTTCCGTATGAAGAAAAGGCTTATTGAAGAGAGATAGCAATGTGGCTAATACATGGTTCTTCCTGTGTTATCAGCGTATAGCCAGTTACAGTGCGAGGCTTCCTACAGCTCTACACCATATCAGCCATGTTGTCTTGGACTGAACCCTGAAAGAAGGCAAACTGTTCCTGAGGCATGATCCGAATGTGCAGGTCTCCTACGTGAGCGCACAGCGCTTGGACAGGCTGATCTGAAGACTGCGCTTCAGTCTGCGGTGATCCAGGTCTGGCCCAATTGCCCCGCATCTACCCACACACTCATTTTATTTTTGGGAGTAAGTAAGTAAGATGAACATGTACTTATTTACTTGAGGGAACCGCCCTGAATCAAACGTCAGACCCCCCCCCCCCCCCCTAAGCACCCCCACCTTTGTTCAAGGCCGGATACCGGAGCTACCGCTTCCAACACAAAAACAAACTCCAGCCCCACTGCGTCAGACTCAAGCTGAAGAGCAGGCAGAAGAAGGCAATCTGCAATCAAACTGATGGCTGCTTCATCCAGTAAAAAATCACACGTATTAAACCTAGACAGAAACTGAAGGAAGTCACCCCAGACCACATGATCTGACTAGCACTATATAAACACAACATCTGAGTGGGCCTTAACGGAGATTATCCTTTTTTCGGCTCTCAAATCACACACTAAGAACATTGCCCTTTACTAGACTTTCAATAAATGCTTTATCCTTATTTACAAATGAATGCCCATGCAAGCCTTTTCTCTCCGTTTTGTTTTACACAGTGCCATTCTAGATGCCCTTTAAGATAAAACCATTATTAAAATGTATATATGTAATGTATTATTATCGTTATAGTTATTATTAATAATAATCATCATCATCATCATAATCAGAGGTATTCTGTTGGTCTGGACCTGTCCTTCTCACTGCCTGCTTATCTGACAGACATCACCCCTAAACCTAACCCCCTCCTTTTTAAGCTCGGCAGAGCCGAACCACAAAGGACCCCACACGCCTCGCGGAGCCCCGCCCTCTCACACTGACCCAATCCTAACAGACCCCCGGAGCAGCCGTGCTTCACAACGACCCTCATCTCAACCGATCAAAAGCTGCTTGCTCCGGACATCAAAGTATTTTTGATTCGTTCGGGTCAGCCAACCAATTGGCAGCGCATGCTTGCTTGCACCCATCACCGACTTCATGAAGGCAATTCTGTCTCCTCCCTACCTCTGGCTAAGTGGCAGCCTACACTCTTCTATCAATGGGACGATTGTATAATTATGCGTGTTTTAAGCCTTTCAGGGCATTGGCCTCTTATGAGGAAATGGGCGGTGTGGCCAGCTCATGCCAGGGGAATCTCTGTGCTCCTCCTAACGCCTGTGTAACGCCTGCATTTTGTTTGAATCTTTCCTGTGTTATTCAAGCACATTTCCAGCCTGCAGGAACAAGAGCGCCAGCCTTCCTCCGGTCTAACCCTGACAAAGTTGAGTTCTCCCATTCAAGCCCCCACCCTCCTACACCCCCACCGGCCCTCCGGCCACCACCACCCCCCCCCCCCCCCCACACCCCCACTCCTTTCCTGTCAAAGGAAGTTCTCACAACCACTGGCCAATATTTACTGGAGACCAGGGACAAGAATATTGTTTGTTGCACGGCCTGTTGCCTTGCCCTCAGTGGAATTCTGTCTGTGGCCGATCGCAGCGCTTTGAATTTCAAAGGACTATGCAGCTATGAATATAAATAAATTGGTGGTGGGTGGGTGGGTGAGGCAGAGTTGGGGGTGGGGGGTGGGTGGGGGTGTTACATGGAGATTAATTTGAGAAAAAAAGCAGGGCTCTGCAACACAAAACTGCTCCCAAAACTGAAGTTTGCCTGTAGCAATGTGTGCCCATGCCAGATTTCTGTAGCTCATGCATCCTCAGGGTTCAGGGTGGGTCCAAATATTGGTTCAGGAATACTGGACGTTCTGGAGTTCTGCCCGGCAGAGTACAACCCTTGGTGTTTGTGTGCGTGTGTGTGTGTGTGCGTACATGTGTGCATGTGTGTTACTTGCATACGTGTGTGTGTGTGTGTGTGTGTGTGTGTGTGTGTGTGTGTGTGTGTAAGGAGGGGCAGAGTTTTCCTCGCATTGTCCATTCAGGGCCAAAAAACCAAGGCATGGACAGGGCACCAGGCAGCAACCAGCAACCAGCAACAGTCAAGCGCCAACCTCCACCAATCACACGAGCACCAGAAACGGTCCGGCAGCCAGATGCTGTCGCTGAATGCACCTCTCCATTGCTCTTTTCACACCGCTGACAGATTTACACTCCTGTGCACAAATCACCCTCTCCATACGCTGACCCGGGATCAGCTGACCTCGACCCCAGTCCTAACCTCACCATTACGTACCAAGCATTTCCAACTGACCCCAGCGAACCGCCTAAGGGGCCAGGACCGTCTGCTGCCGGTATTGTCTTGGGAAGATACACGATGGGCAAATGCAGCTGAAACCATCTGGACACTTCATTCCAGGCGAGGCTTTTGGGGTGGTCATAAAAATGTTCCGGATAAATGTGAGAGAAAAACACGGAGGTCCCCACCTCCAGAACCCAACAGCGCGGTCTGAATTCTCCTTGTGCTCCAGCCTGCTTCTGCATACTGATCACTACACCGCACAGGGGAAGGCAAGAAAGCTGCTCTTTACTTCCACTCGTAAAAGTCTCTTTACGTCTTCAGTATTGCATGCTGTTTTCAAATGTGTGACTTCCAAATAGAAATGTGAGTTTTCTGTAAGGGAAACTTACATGTGCAACAGAACATAAAAAGATTGAATCTCAACTAAACCCTGTTAAGTTTAATAATCGCATTGTATTACAGTCCAGGATTCAACACTGTCATGGGAACCATTACGTTCTTTAACATTACTCATTTATGTACCCCATTTATTTAAACTGCTCCCAGGAAATGATTCAGCATTCCAGGCTTACGATTGGCAAATCCAGAACTCAAACCTAAGACCCTGTAGAGGCTTAAGGGCCAGTTTCTTAAATGCCACACCACGCCTCCTCCCCGTCTCGCTGCTGCTCCTGTCACCACGGCGCAGACAGGCAGCAGGAGGTGTCTCCCCGTAGTCTACTGGGAGATCAAAGCTATCGCCCCCTGCAGGTGATGTCACAGAAGACACCATGGGGCCTGAATTCTTTCTCAGACTCTAGGGTCCACCACGCTTATTAACAGCCACCAAAGCCGAGGCCACCGCATAGCCTGGACAGTGACAAGACAGTGTGGAAGAAACAGGCCACCTCTTGAGGCAACGTTTCCACACTTCAGAGAAGAGGACCTTGGTTACTGTGGCTGTGTCAGTTATTGGGAATAAAATGCACCAAAGGCAGGAGACTAATGTGGTTCAGAGCAGCTCAAACAGGACATTTTTATCATTTAATCATTTAGTGATTATCCTAAGTTTTCAAAATCATGGTGATAACAAAACTTTAAAGAACAATTGTGCAAATGTTTGAAGCAACTATTCATAATTTAATGACAGATAGACGATTGCACCTCAGGTACAATATGTTCTACCATGGTAGACAAATAATATAGATCTGTTAAAACTCACAAAACATTGACATGAGGGAGCTTTTGGTGTTTCCAACATTCAGACACAAAACTGCATAGCACAATTTAAACTGCTGGGATATATCAAAACCATATATTGAACAATCCAATCCAATCCAATCAATCAATACAACAAACAACATACGGCTAGATAAAGACATCTTAACCAATACAGCGTAGTAAGATCTTGCACGTGCAAGTTTTGTAATCATATACTACACCAATGCAACAAAGTGGGCCCTTTTGACGTGATGTTTCCGTTCCTTCTCTGTCATATTAACATAAATGTGATGTGAGCGGCGAAAGAGCGAGGTTGTGGACAACTCTCACTGCAGGCGCGCCCCCCTTAAACTCTCAGCCGAGCGCTGTAGACCCAGCGGTAGCGATCGGCGGCATACTGTCCAAAACACTACTCACAAGCTAATTTAAGTTGCTTTAGGCTCGCAAAAAGTGTTTGTGACAGTTTTAATCTACTCCAATATAAATCTATCATACAAATGGCAAATATAAAAAAGTTGACCAAAAGTCAATCAAGCAGTTACACCAGTCTATTGAAAAATAAACCGCACTGCAAAATTGTAAAACTCAAATATCAGTCTATACACGTGCAATAATAGAGTTGATGAGACAAGCTACTTACGAGTAAGGATCATTTTAGAAATTTTAAACGCGCGGGTTTTCTGTGAAGACCAACTCCAGTTTGTAGTAAAATATACTAGTCCACAGCGCTTTATTCCATTCAAGTGAATCGTTCTTCCAGCATATCTGGACAGTTTGCGGATATAAAAGTTGCATAAATAAATGAAATACACATCAGACTACGAGCTCCCCTGGTCCGCGGATTTTTATGCCATTTGGTAAATCCATGACATTAGGTCGTAGCTACACCAGAACCTCGGTCACACAAGCAAACTACTCGCGCACCCATACCAATGTTTTAGAAAGGAATGTGTACGGAGGCGAATGACTCAAGGGTTAGGGATAGAGCTAAGCCACACCTCCTGCCTTTGGCTAAACCAACAACCCACCTGGCGGGAGTCAGCGACCTCCTCCTGCTCGCTCCAGTGCATCCGTCAGGCAGTGTACAGTAATAACAGCTATTGCGACCACACTCACGTAATGTAGCTATATACTGCACCAAACAAACGAGCTATTCCTAAAAACAAAAATGCATGTTACTTCAAATGAACAAGTGTTTGAAATTGCCGAGAATTTCCAGTTACTCTGTGCTTAACGTTGACTGTGTTTAACACTAAAAACGGGTTCCCTTTTAAAAGCAATGTTTAAATATTGCTAAATTTAGATACATTCCTTGTGTGGTATTGATACAAACTAAATAGAATAACTTGCGTTACTGGAGACAATTGTGTACCATTTTATTTGTAAATAAATGCTAGAATAATTTAAGATGACCTGATCCAAAAGTGAAAGTGGATCGCCTATTCTCACTTCAATAATGTTGGGCCATTTGTGCTACTTTGGATAGCAATTAAGTTAAGGCGGAATGTTCGCATATCATTAGAAAACCATTAATAAGGGCGCTACAAAGGTGCGCCCAACGGGACGCGATAATATAGGCTACCATACAAAGAATAGCGTCTGCTATGGTAATGAACCTCCCTGGCTCAAGCAAGCTCCTGCACGTAGCGCACGCGCACGGACACTGTCTTTACCAGCTATCTACACCTATCTCCCAGGATATTTTTTTTACTCTGCTGCATTTCAGTGAAAGGGTGATGTTTAACAAATTAACTTTCCTATTTTATAAGCCGTTCACAAATACCAATAACTTTAGTAGTGCATATAAATACTCCCAGCATCACCAACATAACTATAGCCTAATAGCAAACACAACTAAATCATCTCCAACAGGAAAACGAACTCCAACAGAATTTTTATAGTTCAATAGGGTCCAAATGTACTGAACTGGAGATTTTGCAGAATTTGCACTGAATGTAACCTGTGCTGTGCTGTAGAATGCATGAAGATGGGAAAAATCTAATAAACAGAAATAATTAAGTGCGTCGAAACATGTAGCTATATAGACTACCAACAGATATTTTAGTTTGTTTTTTCTCATTGCCGCTATTGAAGCTTTGAGAGTTGAAGGTTAGTTAGAGGCTAGTGAACGCTGCCTCAATTCTATAGCCTATGGAATCATATCCTACTTTTCTGTAGAAAATATGATGTTCATGACCTGACAACAAAAACTAATTGCTGAAGTTTACTTTCAATATTCGACAAGGACCGGTTATTCCGTATAACGGTTTAACTGCGTGTTTAGACCAGAGGACGCAACAGTGTTAAAACTTCAAATGGGATCATATGATCGGCGCGTGGGGTAATCAGCGAATACAGATCCACAACGGACCAGACGCTGATACGGAATACCTGCGCTAGTATCAGATCTTCTTATCTGAAGAACACGCTGTAAAAGCGGCTATGTTTTCACTTAGCGCCTGTGTGTAGGCTACAGAGTCAGCACTGCTGCTACTCGCGAGGCGTCTGGCGCCTGGAGTCCTGCTCAAGGTTTGCACAGGGTTAACTTGCGGACACTTATATGGATGCCACTGCCCCAAAATAAGCAAGTATAAGAACACAATGTGTGTACATTTAATAAGAGATTCTACGTGTTCCGAAATAGTAAGTCTATATTATACAGGTCAATATAATTATGCATTGAGCAAATAAATCAATTAATATAAAGACTAACTGAATGAATGGTTATTTTATTTAATATCCTGCTGTAGTGTTCAAACTTGGAATGTATTTATACGTCGGTCATTGTTTCTGCCTGTTTTTTGGTTGCATTGATATGGTAGGCTACATTGACGACATCGACAATGGTAACAATAATTTGTATAGCCTATAGTAGGCCTAGCCTAATATCAACGGAAATAAAATAGCAATATGTAAAAAAGAAAGAACGTTAAAAAAGAAATAACGAGAAAGTCAATTAGGCCTACACCGAGAACAAAACATTCACAGAGCTACTGAAAACAATAGTTACAGTATATAACAAGAATATGCCCCCCCCCTCTCTCTCTTCCTTCCGATCTCTCTCTCCCTCCATATTCTCTCTCTCTCTCTCTCTCTCTCTCTCCATATTCTCTCTCTCTCCCCATCTCTCTCTCTCTCCCCCCGCCCCCCCTCTCTCTTCCTCCCTATCTCTCTCTCCCTCCATATTCTCTCTCTCTCTCTCTCTCTCTCTCTCTCTCTCTCTCTCTCCCTATCTCTTTCTCTCCCCGCCCCCCCCCCCTCTCTCTCTCCCTATCTCTCTCTCACCCCCACCCTTCTTCTTTCACAGTGTTTATCTGGTGATCGGACAGTGAAAGAGAGGAGGGAAAAGCCTTGCGTTATCAGCCTGATCTGGTCTAGCAGGCTGCCCAGCAAGGACAACAACTAACAATGAGCAGCTATGAAGATAAGCAGCAGTGCAATAAATAACCATTTATAGAGAGCCTCGGCCAGCTTTTGGGATAGCACCAACATGGATGAGAGTCCGTGATATGTTATTGCTTTTGTACACCTTGTTAATGTTGTGTATTTTATGGGAGTTTGCAACAAAGTTCAGGAGGTTTTCATAGAGATATTCATTTTTTTAAAAGTAGTATTAGCCAGCAGTGTGAGCTTAACAACAGACAGAACCTCGTGCTTAAATTCAAATCATTTTTTAGATGAACAGAAAGTTAACTTCAAGAGTTTTAGAGCAAGTACATTTTTTAGAGTACCTCCTGCCAACAAGGAAAAGGGAAACTCCACAGTGCATACCTGTCAGTTCTGTCCCTTAATGGCCTGCAGTATGCACCCTGTTTACAAAGTGAAGTGGCAAATTCATCACATAATCTCATGGCAATTACAAAAGGACCAACAGGGCATTCTCACAAGGTCGATTATGAGAAACATAAGGAATATGAAAAGGATATGAATGAGTATGGCGAATGTCAGAGGGTGTGTTGCAATGGTATAGGGGTGGGTGGGAACAGGGGTAAAATCTGTGCATTAGCTTCCATTCCACTAATGGGGTAGCCATGGGCTAAGCCCCTGGGCAGAATGCTCTGGTCACGTGAGAGTTCACTGACCCGCGATTATATCTCCTCTTTAACATGTAAACACAGGCGGCACAGATAAACAGGCCCAAGGCAGGTCCACCGGCCAGCGCCGATATTATGTATTCAAAGTGGCCACAGGCATTCAAATAATTAACACATTTTTTAACATATTTCTTAAGCTCATCAACATTCAGCTGCAGTTGTTCATTAAGCAATATCTGCAAAATAAATGTTTTTTGGGATTGTGCATAAACAAAGATGCATGTGCGTGCATCTCTACACACACACACACACATGCATCTACGCACACGCATGCACACAAATGCATGAATTCTTCCATAGGCAGATGCCTCTAAACTCTTCCCAGCTAGCCTTTTTGTAATCATTAGCAGATGTTTTGTCCAGTAAGATTGTTAAGTAGAGCATCAGAATTGAGAGCGGGGCATCTTAGCCATTTACAGGAACCCCCAACAGACTCTCAGACACTTAAAAAAAAAAAGCAATATTAACAAAGTTACATGGGTAACTGAAGTCTGTTTTTCTAACAGAATGTTCCACACATGGACAGTGGAATGACTGACAGGAAGGAGTGTTTCCTCTGGTCATGCCCCTTTGACCCCGCCAATGTGAGCATGCCATTGGTGCAAGCCCTGGTAAAGTATTTAACCAGACAAACTGCAGTACACCCTCAGCCAATGGCTCTTAGAAGGCAGATTTGTGGTAGTCTTTCCAAGCGCTTTTCCTGGGTTTATTTTTCAGTGCTGGGTGCCTTGTACCTTGTATCCCGGTAAATATAAATTATATCTTGGTGCATCAATGTGCACGTGGTGCTCAAAATGCATTTTCCTTTTGACCTACCTATCTGGTGTTGTACTAAGTTAAAGGTACAGCTGCTGTTCATTTTTTTAATAGATAAGCAAAGAAACATTTATCTCAAAAGGTTTCTTTGTGCCACAAAGAAAATGTCGAATAAAATGCAACTTTTCTTCTGATTGGCTAAATTTAACAGAGAAAAGGTCGTGTCTGGTGAAACAAGTTAAAGTCCGTTTACAGGCCCGGCTGGTGGGGAGCCTGAATTTTTTGAGGCCACGGGACCAACACGGTTTAACTGTTGAGGCTGATCGAAAGCGGTCAAAGCAGGTTATCTAGAACAGACCATCAGAGATGAAAAGATTTAACAGATGCTCTAAATCTGCCAGATCCCCACAAAACTGAGACGCTGCCAGAATCCACAAAGTCTCAGACTTTGAATTGAAATAAAAACGCCTCTGTTGGCCTCACTCCCCCCCGTAGTTTGCCTCTCCACCCCCAATCCCATGCAGGTAAGTGGTGGGGGTGGGGGGGGTAATTTTTTATAAGTAGCATGTGCTATCGCACTGCAAAAGTAGATCAACATAAAGCAGCTCACGTGTTGCTCTGGTAAATGCTGGACTTGTTTGTGCTGGAACCCAAACAAACCCCCTCCCCCTTCACAAACCTAGCTCTCTGCCATAGCCTTGTCATGTGTCTCCCAGTACGACATCTAATTAATCACATGACACTGGCGCTACAGTTTTTGGAGGGCGCTCAGTAACACGTTAGGAATTTAAGTTAGCCGTATATACTGGCGAAATCACACGGCCTCCAGGGCCGTGCCCAGACACCGGCTCTTTCTTTGCATTCCTCGTTCATTGCGTGGTGGTCAGACACCTTGTGAGTCACTGTTACATCATCATTAAACACAATAAAACATACATGCTACGCGACCAGTATCTGAGGATACGATACGATAAAGAGTTGACTTTTACACATGTCAGCCTTTTAGGAAAGACATGAGGATATCCACGCATGTGTTCCTGCGTTCCAGGTTATTTACCTGTGAGGTAAGATGCGTTATTTAGCTGTGTTACCACAGAACAAGTTATAGACGAGAGGCCCTGCAGGAATATTTCTATGGTACAGTTTTGAGATGTGAAGATTTCTGGTATGTTTCTATGGTACAGGTTTGAGATGTGAAGATCTCTGGCATGTTTCTATGGTACAGGTTTGAGATGTGAAGATCTCTGGCATGTTTCTATGGTACAGGTTCGAGATGTGAAGATCTCTGGCATGTTTCTATGGTACAGTTTTGAGATGTGAAGATCTCTGGCATGTTTCTATGGTACAGGTTTGAGATGTGAAGATCTCTGGCATGTTTCTATGGTACAGGTTCAAGATGTGAAGATCTCTGGTGAAGATAAACAGCAGAGAGGAGCAAAATCGCTGTGCTTTATCATGGCATACACATATGACCACTATTACAATGATCATATTGACTGATAATTTAGGATTATAATTGCAGCATCATAATATTCACCATTGTCATCATATTCTTCACCGCAATCATTATCATTTTTAACAACATCGGCTATTCACCTTATTAACGTCATCATTACTGTTACACTTATCAGAAAGAGCATCATCAGAACCATTATCATCATCTTCTTCGGCTTCACCATTATTGACAACAGCATCATCATAAACACTATCATCCTCGTCACCCGTGCTATGTCCGTGACCAGCTGTGATAGCATTAGCAGCAGCACGGTGAAGTAGAGACGAACAACGAAGAAGAATAAGAAGAGTGGAGATGTACACAGTTCAGTAATAAAAAAAAGACCCCACAGCTTCATACAACCGCACGAGAGAGGCTGGCCTCCCACAGAATATAGAGATGGACAGAGCCGGGGTTATGTGGACCTGGTGACGCGGGACGTTTTCCGCACGTTTTCCACAGGTGTTCCACGGGCACACGCTTTTCAATGGATAACGAGGCAAACCACTTTGTGAAACGCAAACCACTCCCTTGAGGAACACAGACATGCGTGTGAGTGCGTCTTCAGCACTTTTAGCACACGCTAGGTCTGTTCCACAGGGTTGTTGTGTTACGAATAACTGAGGCAGGATGAATTGAATGGCTTCCCTAAATCGCCTAGTGTGTGCTGTGTCGCGCAACGATGTGAGCTGCTCTCCTCGGACGGGATTTTGTAAAGATTTTTTTCACGTGTAGTGTGAGCTCGGCATTATCTGAAACCATGCAGACTGGCTGGTCCCATTAATCCCGCTGTGTTCAATTGAGCGCAGGTTTGGAGAATTTGTTGCAGGACCGTAGGATTCTGGCACGTAATGCACGTGTGCGCTTCACTGTGTGTGTCTCCATTCCCCTCTGAGCCCCCCCCCTTTCTCAAAAACAAATCTTCACGTTGCCCTCTGGCAGGGAAGATGCATTACACTGGTTTAAGGAGGAACTCGAGCACCATGACCAACAGGCTGCTCCATGCTCAGAGGAAATTGGTTTAACAGCATGGGACCAGAAGAAATAAGCTCTTCGTACCTTCATTCTGAAAGAAGATGTTCAATGGGGCGATCAGGTTGACCTTAAACCACGTATGCAGGGAAGAGGCTAAAGATTGCCTCTTTAAATAAAAGAACAATGAGCTTTTGTGTCTCTTCTCATTCTTCCCTTGATCATTTCAAGCTTCTATTTCCTGTCACTGCTGACAACCAAAGCAAAGCTAATGCAGATGTTGGCAGAAAAAAAAATAATAATTTGCATGACAAAAAATATATATGATAAAAGATATGTCACAAAAAAGACAATATGGTATGCATATAAATACAATCTTAAAGTGCATGATCTATTGCCATTTTTTTTATATTGGTGCTATAATTTTTTTTAAACCACCTCAACTGTAAGAAAGTTATGAAAACAAGTAATAATTTTTAGTGATTTAAAAGCTACTTAGCAGATGTGAAATGCTGTTACAACAGGTCAATCCAATCTGTATAATCAGATGTGATATATTATACAGTAAACATGCGTACATATGCACACATATGTCCCACATCTTTTGGGTATGAGCAGCATTTCTTGGGTTACATATGTACAGACTGTAGAATTTATGAAAAATGGAATATGATTGATGATTTCAGGCTGACAAACTGACATGCAAAAATATTCTTCACAGTGGCTGATAAAAAAAACACAGAAACAATGAATGAGCTGGAGAGACTCACAGCTCATATTTCTAACATTAGTCACAGATGGAGAGAAGCTTTGAGTTGATATCATTCAGCAAGAGAGAGAAAGAGTGTGTGTGTGTGTGTGTGTGTGTGTGAAAAAAGAAAGAGAGAGACTGTGTGTGAGAGAGCGAGAAGAAGAGAGTGAGATAGAGAGTGTGTGTGAGAGAAAGAGTGTGAGAGAGAGAGTGTGCGTGTGTGTGTGTGTGTGTGAGAAAAAAAGAGTGCGTGTGTACCTGTATGTTTGTGTGAGAAAGAGAGAGAGAGGCATATAACTTTTCATATGAAAACTTGTTCATTGATTGTTGCTTATACATTTTGGGGCATGACATTTTTTGTTGTGCTTCTATTTTATTTGTAAATGCAAATTCAATTGTATTTGTTGCATGCTTTTATCCTTTAAATTGCAATTATTTATAGACAGAGAATGGAGGGAGAGTCAGAGAGAGGGAAAGAGAGAGAAAGTAAGAGAGCAACAGTGAGACAAACAGGGAGGGAGAATGCCATACCCTTGAGTGGTTGTTCACATAATCAGACACTTATATACGGCTAACAATTTCATACACAATCCTTATAAGCCCCATAATACCCAGCTTCCCAACCCCCAGGAACACACTAATGGACTGAATGTAGAAAAAAGTGTGATACATTTTTTGAAGGGACATATAAAAATTAAGTCTAGTCAGGAAACCGCCAACATTTTTTCTCTTGTAATAATAAACAAACGGTATTTATATGAATTCACCAGAACCCAGAGCTGTTTTTTATTTCTTATTGGTCTTTAAATCACTGAGAAAGTCAGAAACTCTTTTGTGGGGTACAATTCATATTGGAGCGAAATTTCAAGACAACGACGATAGAAAGAGATGCCAGCCATCTGATGTAACAGGAGCCAACAGTCAGAAAAGACACATCGGTCTTTCTGCGACCTCAATAAGCAAACAATGAGCAATGAACATGTTCATTTCAAACTCTTGGATCCATATCAGTATCGCTCATTTAAACTGTAGCATGAGCGATTCAACTGAAAAGCCGTTAAACTTGTGAAAGGCACTATAGTCTTGTTTGAGGCCCATCAGATGAACACATTCCAACATTGGGCCTTCTTTCATGCGAAGGTACAGCAGCATAATTTCATCCGGGCCCAGGCAGCCTATTTATGTTAAAGCAAAACAGAGAACCTGAAACAGCACCAGAACAACAGTCTCAATCTGTCAGTATTCAGCCTCAAAGAAACTGGGCACAATCACGTTATTTACATTTTGGCTATAGTATAAAAATCCTGGTGGGATGCCTTTCTGACAGAATGATGTAGAGCTGTGGGGTAAATTCCGATTTGGCCGGGGAGAATTGGGCTCTTCGCCTGCCAGACATGTGCCACAGTCTCTTTCTTCCAAATAAATCATACACTCATTAATATGAGCCCATAAAAATATGCACTATTGGGTTCTTCTGGTATCTCCTCAGTCAACAGTCACCCCCCTCCCTCCACCACTCCAGGTCTGAAACCAACATCTCCAATGCCTATGCATTGTCATCCAAAAATACTTGAGGCTGGTTTAACATCTACAGGGATGTGCAGAAAAGAGTGTGAATGTGTGATTATTGCATCAAATGTTCAAGTTTCAAAAGGTGAGTCATAACCTTCTAAGACCCAGCAATTCATTTTTGTCTCCTGTAGGGGAGTTTCTGGTCTTAATCTCAAGAACCATACATATTATATACTATGCTAACCTACAGTACAAGTGATTAAATAAATTAAAAATAATAATATTTTAGAAAATATTTTCACTGCAACTTGTTTTTGTCATCCAAAGCACTTGTTATGTCAAAAAATATTAATACTTAAACTTCTTTTCTGCCGGATCTCAGGAAGATATAGCACATAAACAAAAAACATGAATGTAATCCCGCCCTAGGTGACGCCAGTCCCAGTACCATTCTGTTACAACATGAGATTTAAAAATGCCCAAAGCAGTGGAGATTCTTCTTGTTTTTGTACCACCCAAGCTCTTAATCACATAATTGCAGAGTTAACATATTGTATTAATGCCTGTGGTCGCGTGTTCATAGTAATCAGGAACTCGCATACAAAACATCACTTCAGTGCCAGGGCTACCTACCACAGGTTTTTGTTTTCTCCTTGAAATCAACAGTTCAGTTCAGATCCAAAAAACCAGGTGAGGTGAGTTAACTCTGTAACCAAGAGCTTTCAGTGACCAGATAAGCTCTGAATTACAACGAAAAGCAGCAGACAGCCACTCTCCAGGACCAGGGTTGAGGATGACTGAATTGATGGCTCTATGGTCAAGTAAAGGTGTTGTTTACTTGACCATAGTTGCTCAAACACGACACTGTGGGTGTTTGACAACAGAACCAATGGAACAGAAGAGGTCCGGCTATCACAGGGGCCTTGTGGATACTCCAGGAGAGGCCAGATGTCCAGTCAGTCTCCCGTGGTTGAGAAGACCGATACCCCCCCCCACCGCCCCGAACGCCTTTTTGACCTCTGACCAGAGAAGAAAACCCCCAGTGAGCACTGACCTCAGCCACTGAGTGACCCTGTGCTCTCACACAGACAACTCTCGTTTGTCACGTGAGGCTATATCCATACGAACCTGAAAAATGAAAGTCGCAACAGAACGAGACTGAAAGACCCAACACTAAACACAAAAGAGAGAGAGAGAGAGAGAGAGAGAGAGAGAGAGAGAGAGAGAGAGAGAGAGAGAGAGAGAGAGAGAGAGAGAAAGAGCAAGAGAGACCGAGAGAGTGAGAGAGTAGGGCAGACCAGAAAGAAAAATAACAAAAACAGTAGCTATCTTTTGAATTATGACCCCAATTTTTTGATTGATTCACATAAAGAGTTTTTATGTATTATGTACTGTATATTTATGTGTACTTTATGTATATGCAAATACATTTCAAAATTGAGCCTAGCTAAAATAAGGACGAGGAACATCACATGGAAACCTGGAACCAGACGCGATGCAGCAGCAGTAGATCTGGGACCTGGAACCAGGCGCGATGCAGCAGCAGTAGATCTGGGACCTGGAACCAGACGCGATGCAGCAGCAGTAGATCTGGGACCTGGAACAGTACAGAGGCCAACCTTGACCTACTTACAGGGGGGAAGATGAACACAAGTACAGAGTGGCATGTGTTTTCAGCAGAGGGTTGCGATTGGAAGGGGTGTGTGTGTGTGTGTGTGTGTGTGGGAGAATCGCTCTTCTGTGATTAGACAGAGGCTCCTGGCCTGGCCGCCTTAATGTTGTTTGTTAGCGTTAACTTACGCCCCAGCAGCAGGAATTCACAGAATTTATTTTTTATAAAAAGAGAAAGAAGTTACAGAAACAATGATTGGATTAAAACAGCGTGTTGTGCAGGTGCTAGGCTAGTGTAACACTTTCTGAAAGTAATGGATAGATTATTGCTTTTGAGGGTCTCCTCTGGTAAATATTGGCTGAACTGCATGCTTTTGAGGGTCTCCTCTGGTAAATATCGGCTGAACTGCATGTAAAAGTGTCATTTTCACTAACATGAAACATCTGGACACCCAACAAATTGTAAAAATAAATGTCATATTGTAAATGTTGTATTGTCATGTAAATGTTATATTGTCTTCACAACCTATTAAAATAGCTATTATATCCCAAGATTTTTCATCGTAGTTTTGATGAATATTTTTTTGCCTTTTCATCAAAATTTGTTCCGAATTACAATATTCAGAGAGAAGGAGAAACTTTCTTAGTTTTCTTTCACAGATAGAACACCTGGTTTGTTCATAAAGGATCTCAAATATTTGTTAACACAGTTATATTTACCTCAAAGATGTGGCATATCGACCGAGAACTTGTGTGAACATAGCACATAGCATGAACTAACGGCTAACGGCTAACAGTCTAATGCCTGTCTAACGCTTGTATTTTCACATGTTGCCAAGAATCACCTGAGGGTCCCCGGTGTAGCCATTCATGAGCAATGGGACAGGGAAGAGATAATCCCATGTCAGGGTTACAGTAACTGTGGCAAAGGTATTTACTCTAGTATAATGGTTAAAGAACTGGACTTCGATTCCCAGGTAGGACACTGCCATTGTACCCTTGAGCAAAGTACTTAACCTGACTTGCTTCAGCATATATGCAGCTGTATGAATAGATAAATGTAAGAAGTTGTGTAAGTTGCTCTGGATAAGAGCGTCTGCTAAATGCCTGTAATGTAATGTAATGTAATGTAATCATAGGCTGGGCAAAAATACATTCCTTTGCTCCGAGCTGCATTCCAGTGCATACGGAAATTCGAAATTCGAAAAGTTTGAGCAAAACTGGATAAAAGCAATCATGCGGCTTACTGTATGTAGGAAACATTAGTAAGGACCGGCATGTTGCACGGTGAACTAAGGCTGTGTGGACGAGAGAGGAAAAACCAAGTCAGGCAAAACATCGCAAAACAACAACCAGAATACAACCATTATGCAACCCAGTGGAGCTATAACAGAAGACCAGAACGGAGAGAACACAAATGCTCATTATCTAATTCCTGCCACAGAAATGAAAGCGTTTCATTTAAAGCGATGTGTCACATGTACTTTTCTGGCCTTGTTTTTATGCTCACTGGTACAATTGCTTTTTGTTTCCGTACACAGACCCTTGTTCCAAAAGAACAAGTGACCCTGTGTTACTTCAGACCGCAATACCGCAAACGCACATCCTTAAAGATATCAAACAAAGTCACTGTTTGAAAAACTTGTACCACAGAGGCACAAACAAATTAAATCTCTTCTTGGTTCACATTTTTTGTTGAAGGCATCCAAGCACTGCGCTTTGTGGTGATGCAAGGGCAGATGCCGAAAAGTTTGTCAGAGTACGAACCCTAGGGGAAAAAGAAAGAGGATATTGTTGAGTTTGTTTTTTTCTGCCAAACAGCAAGATGGTACTGAATGTTCCCGACTGCAGTTCTGTTTGTCTGTGTGTGTTTGTGTTTTTTTGCACAGCTTCCAGATAATTGCATTTTCCCGCATTGCAAACAAGTGAACTCAACCCAGGTTTCTGTAATTACGCAGGGATTAAATAAATAAATACATAAATAAATAAGGTGGGGCGGCACGGTGGTGCAGTGGTTAGCATTGTCGTCTCACAGCACACTGAGTTTGAATCCCGCCCGAGGGCCTTTCTGTGCAGAGTTTGCATGTTCTCCCCGTGTCCGCGTGGGTTTCCTCCGGGTACTCCGGTTTCCTCCCACAGTCCAAAGACATGCAGTTTAGGCTAATTGGAGACTCTAAATTGCCCATAGGTATGAGTGTGGGAGTGAATGGTGCGTGTGTACCCTTCGATGGATTGCAGACCTGTCCAGGGTGTATTCCTGCCTCTTGCCTAACATATGCTGAGATGGGCTCCCCTGCGACCGACATTGAGATGTGGGAGACTGAGACGCGGGAGATTGAGACGGCGTGAGATTGAGACGCGGGAGATTGAGACACCGTTATATTGAGACGGCGTAAGATTGAGACACGGGAGATTGAGACAGCGTGAGATTGAGACGCGTGAGACAGAGACTCTGGAGATTTAGACGGCGTGAGACTGAGAGGCGGGAGATTGAGACGGCGTGAGACTGAGAGGCGGGAGATTGAGAATTTTTGGAAATGTCTGCAGGTGGGCAAATGATACGCCCTGACGGATACGTCTCTAACTTTCAGGGTCCCTGACCGTGATTGGTTGAAACGCCCCAGCGATAAATCATGTTCCTCCTCTCATTTGGGATTCTTACGAGGCGTTTAGTCTTGTTTAGGAATCCCCTGAAGGCGAGGGTTCGGTGTAATTTACAGCTGATGAGGGCTTTGTCCGTTACTTGCATTTTACCCAGCTGTTATTATGTAGTCCTCAAGCTAAAAAAAAACAAAAGTGAAACTTTTGTAAATCTCAATACCCGCCTGGAAATGTTGTCAGGCATGCTCCCCCCCCCAACCCCCCAAGCCTCGCTTCAAGAGCGTCACTGCTGGTTACTGCATGCAGAAACACCACATACAAATACTTCCCCTCAATTTATCTTGCGCCTACAATTCCTACCACACATTATTACCTGTTCCTCAAGTGACCTCAAGCTGACAAAAAATGTTTTAACTCGGCTTCAGTCTCCATAAATTTTAAGACAGAAAAATAAAGCAAACGTTGACTTTAATTTAATTCATTTAATTACTTTGCTGAGTACACAGTTGTGTATATATAAGGGGTGAATTGCAGTAGATTACTTGTGTTTTACACATTGTCCCTATGCAGAAGCAGCTCAGGGTAGTCACCTCCCAACCTCAGGCTATAAGAGCAGTGCCTCACCTCCCAACCTCAGGCTATAAGAGCAGTGCCTCACCTCCCAACCTCAGGCTATAAGAGCAGTGCCTCACCTCCCAACCTCAGGCTATAAGAGCAGTGCCTCACCTCTTCTGCAAATGAGTACCCACTGAATTACTGATTTAAAAAATAAATACAAAACCCAAAAAACCTATTCATACATCTCAAAATTATATTTAGGGTGGCAGTTTTTGCATCCTTATGAATGTATGCTAGTTTAATCGGGTCATACGAGATCCTCAAGGGCCATGGGCTACTCTGTCTGGTGGAGAGAGATGGGAATCCCGTGTAGGAATCAGCATCTCCTCACCATGGGCTAGAGGAGAGGACAAGCGTGAGAGAACGCAAAGGATTCTGGGAAAGCACAGAAAGAAAAGGGGGCAGGTCATCTCTCAGGCAGGGGATGGCATGGGGAGGGAGAGCGTACCGCTGGACTTCAGCATCAGGCGTGTTTCAGCAGATTCTATAAGGGCTTCAGACCTCAAAGCATCTCCAGACCATCAAATATTCATGACTAAGTGTTGAAACGCAGACAGCGCCGAGGTCAGCTAGCCTCACGGTCCTTCTATACCACACACTCCATACCCTACATACTGATTACTGAGAGAGCATGACTAAGTGTTGAAACACAGAGAGCGCCGAGGTCAGCTAGCCTCACAGTCCTTCTATACCACACACTCCATACCCTACATACTGATTACTGAGAGAGCATGACTAAGTGTTGAAACGCAGAGAGCGCCGAGGTAAGCTAGCCTCACGGTCCTTTTATACCACACACTCCATACCCTACATACTGATTACTGAGAGAGCATGACTAAGTGTTGAAACGCAGAGAGCGCCGAGGTAAGCTAGCCTCACGGTCCTTCTATACCACACACTCCATACCCTACATACTGATTACTGAGGGAGCGTGACTAAGTGTTGAAACGCAGAGAGCGCCGAGGTCAGCTAGCCTCACAGTCCTTCTATACCACACACTCCATACCCTACATACTGATTACTGAGGGAGCATGACTAAGTGTTGAAACGCAGAGAGCGCCGAGGTAAGCTAGCCTCACGGTCCTTTTATACCACACACTCCATACCCTACATACTGATTACTGAGGGAGCAGTAATGAATGACAGAGTGGGTCCCTGATTGGTGTATATTGCGCATGTACACAGTATGTAAGAGAGTGAGTCTCCCCCCAGAGGCCTGATCTGACCCCCCTGCACTGTTTTACCATGGCACAGGCAGGGTTTACAGAGGGCCAGAAGGGGAGAATAAATCCACTGCCATAAGAAACATAAATATCCCTCTCTATAGGGCGCTGTTAGGTCTCTAAAAACACAGTTGGCCATTCATTCCTGATGAGGAGGAAGCAGTCCAGTTGGAAGCAGCATTAGGATTTTTAAAAGGGTAATAACCTAATATCTGGAGCCTGGACAGAGAGACACATGGGTGGACACTGGCCTTCAGTCATAACTGTCTAAAAGGCCACGATTAGAGCAAGTCTGTACCCCTGAGAGCCACACTGAAATTAATTCATTCACTCATCGGATTGCCTGTTTTTCACCGACTGGTTTCACTGACTCATTTATTCATTCGCTATGTCATTTACTCATATGTCCATTCATTCACTCATTTAGTCACAGCTTAGTAACTCCCCTTTAGTCTGGACTGGCCGTCTGGCAATTCTGGAGGATGCCAAATGGGCCGGTACACTGTTGTATGATCCCTGGTGTAGGTGTATGACAACATTAGGACATGTCTTTGAATTTTAAAGTGTATGAGTGTGTCTGTGTGTGTGCGTGTGTGCACGTGTGTGAGTATGAATGCAGTTTCCGTGTGTGTGTGTGTGTGTGTGTGTGTGTGTGTGTGCATACAAACAAACCAGAAAAAAAAAAGTCTAATAGTAAATAGGATTTGGCAGAATTTCTATTGCTGGCCATGATTATAGCTACCATAAGTTAGTTTTTTATGGAATCAGTGAGAGTATTTAAAATGGTCTAATCCCATTGCATCAGCATAATACCAACGAGAATACAAATGCATCTAAAGCGTTAGGCGTTTGAAAATGGAAGCGCATTGTGAAAAGGGCCTTAACAAGAGGCTTTTAATCCCACGCCTTTAATGCTGCTTCAGCGTCTCTTCCACCGAGTGGCCTGCGTCTCTTCCACCGAGTGGCCTGCGTCTCTTCCACCGAGTGGCCTGCGTCTCTTCCACCGAGTGGCCTGCGTCTCTTCCACCGAGTGGCCTGCGTCTCTTCCACCGAGTGGCCTGCGTCTCTTCCACCGAGTGGCCAGCGTCTCTTCCACCGAGTGACCAGCGTCTCTTCCACCGAGTGGCCTGCGTCTCTTCCACCGAGTGGCCTGCGTCTCTTCCACCGAGTGGCCAGCGTCTCTTCCACCGAGTGACCAGCGTCTCTTCCACCGAGTGGCCTGCGTCTCTTCCACCGAGTGGCCAGCGTCTCTTCCACCGAGTGGCCTGCGTCTCTTCCACCGAGTGGCCTGCGTCTCTTCCACCGAGTGGCCTGCGTCTCTTCCACCGAGTGGCCTGCGTCTCTTCCACCGAGTGGCCTGCGTCTCTTCCACCGAGTGGCCAGCGTCTCTTCCACCGAGTGGCCTGCGTCTCTTCCACCGAGTGGCCTGCGTCTCTTCCACCGAGTGGCCTGCGTCTCTTCCACCGAGTGGCCTGCGTCTCTTCCACCGAGTGGCCTGCGTCTCTTCCACCGAGTGGCCAGCGTCTCTTCCACCGAGTGGCCAGCGTCTCTTCCACCGAGTGGCCTGCGTCTCTTCCACCGAGTGGCCTGCGTCTCTTCCACCGAGTGGCCTGCGTCTCTTCCACCGAGTGGCCTGCGTCTCTTCCACCGAGTGGCCTGCGTCTCTTCCACCGAGTGGCCAGCGTCTCTTCCACCGAGTGGCCAGCGTCTCTTCCACCGAGTGGCCAGCGTCTCTTCCACCGAGTGGCCAGCGTCTCTTCCACCGAGTGGCCAGCGTCTCTTCCACCGAGTGGCCAGCGTCTCTTCCACCGAGTGGCCAGCGTCTCTTCCACCGAGTGGCCTGCGTCTCTTCCACCGAGTGGCCAGCGTCTCTTCCACCGAGTGGCCTGCG
Source organism: Ilyophis sp. 1 JC-2022 (assembly GCA_022702515.1). Classification (NCBI taxonomy): domain Eukaryota; kingdom Metazoa; phylum Chordata; class Actinopteri; order Anguilliformes; family Synaphobranchidae; genus Ilyophis; species Ilyophis sp. 1 JC-2022. The sequence continues at coordinate 11,899,356 of CM040400.1, read as the reverse complement.
TCTCTTCCACCGAGTGGCCTGCGTCTCTTCCACCGAGTGGCCAGCGTCTCTTCCACCGAGTGGCCAGCGTCTCTTCCACCGAGTGGCCAGCGTCTCTTCCACCGAGTGGCCAGCGTCTCTTCCACCGAGTGGCCAGCGTCTCTTCCACCGAGTGGCCAGCGTCTCTTCCACCGAGTGGCCAGCGTCTCTTCCACCGAGTGGCCAGCGTCTCTTCCACCGAGTGGCCAGCGTCTCTTCCACCGAGTGGCCTGCGTCTCTTCCACCGAGTGGCCTGCGTTTCAGCAGTGCTCTGCCAACACCCAGCAATCCCACCATCCCTTGCAATTAAAAGACAGGAAATACATTACTTTAAATTGCCATTCACTTGGCAGACGCTGTTATCCGAAGCGACGTACAAAAGTGCACAAGGTCATTGATGAAACTACAAACAGGTCAGATAAAACACGTGACAGCTATCCATAGACATGAACATTGAGTCTAGTAAATTCAGTAAACCAGGGGTCTACTGAACCAGGGGTCCTCAAGTTAATCCAGAAAGGGCCGGTGTGGGTGCAGGGTTTTGTTTCAACCAAGCAGCAACACACCTGATTCTACTAATCAACATTCTTAGCTAAGACTCGATTAGTAGAAACAGGTGTGTTACTGCTTGGTTGGAACAAAAGCCTGCACCCACACCGGCCCTTTATGGATAAGATTGGCGACCCCTGAAGTAAGATATGGCTAAGTTTTAACGCTAAGACATGATCAACTACATCACAAAACAAGACACTAGATTTAAAAATGCGAAGCATACTCAGAGTTGAAGTGATATACGTATGCGACGGGTCTGAGGAGTGATCCGCGGGGCTCTGTTGCCGGGCAGAAAAAGCAAACGGCCTCAGTCCGCTGCAGGAAATGAGCTAATTGGTCAATGCACAGTTGCACAGCATCCTAACGCTGCAGAACCAGGTAATCACAGCTAATGACATTAGCAGAGTTGTACGGGTTCCTGTTCGTCACTGCTCAGATGGCCATTCCTGGACACACAGCAGCATGGCGATAACTTCTTTATAAGCCACCCTTATCGAAGGCAGCTTGCACAGTTCACGTTTGGCACGTTAGCCATTTAGGTACGGCGCTGTAACACTTTGGGGTTTTGGTGGCTTTTGCCAAGGTAACAGCAGCTGTTGCCCGCCGTGGGGAATCAAACCTGCAAGCTTTGTGTTCTAAAGCCATCTCCGTCACCTGCGGATGGGACGGTGCTCAGTGCAGCTCAGCCTCTAATTATTTTGATAAAGAGGCCAAAATGGAGACTTGATCATTCAGTTCCCCCCCAACCCTTCCTGGTGGATCTCTACCATCCTGGTTTTCATTTTCACCCCAAACCCTAATTTGGCACACCTGATAACTTTGCAGCTCAACAACAAGCTCTCTAGCTGTTGAATGAGGTGCGCTTGGTCAAGGTTGGAGTGAAAACCTACAGGACGGTAGATCTCCAGGAACAGGGTTGGGGACCACTGGTTTAATTGATGCAAGTCACCATCTCAACCCCACGTCGATCCACATTGACCTTCAATTCCCACTTATCGCCCTCCCTCACAAATGTCCCCCAGTGAATTCCCAAAGCTGGTCTCCCTCAAGAGTGTCCCGCAGATCCAAAGACTGGCATTTAGCGCTGTGGATAACCCTGCTGTGGATAACCCTGCTGTGGATGTCCCTGCTGTGGATGTCCCTGCTGTGGATGTCCCTGCTGTGGATAACCCTGCTGTGGATAACCCTGCTGTGGATAACCCTGCTGTGGATGTCCCTGCTGTGGATAACCCTGCTGTGGATGTCCCTGCTGTGGATAACCCTGCTGTGGATGTCCCTGCTGTGGATAACCCTGCTGTGGATGTCCCTCAGTTTCATCAGTGCTAAGCTTTAAGATGGTAAAAATGGTAAATGGACTGCATTTATATAGCGCTTTTATCCAAAGCACTTTACAATGGCCTCTCACTCACCCATTCACACACACATTCACACACCAATGGCGGCGGCTGCCATGCAAGGTGCTAGCTTGCTCATTGGGAGCAATTTGGGGTTCAGTGTCTTGCCCAAGGACACTTCGACATGTGGACAGGAGGAGCCGGGAATCGAACTGCCAACCCTGCGATCAGCGGACGACCCGCTCTACCTCCTGAGCCACAGCCGCCCAAGATGCTACGGTCTGAGATAAACACACAAGCCTGCGGCTTTGACCGACCCACCCGAAGCATTGTGCGTTTGAACAGGGAGAGGAGTGCGTAAGCGCGAATAAAGCCCATATTAAATACATTTTTATTTAACGACAGGTGGCGAAAGTGGCAGCTAAACGCGCTCTCAGCCACACACAGCCAGGCTTCCACTCTCCCTGTGACACACCTGCACTTAAAGCTGATCTCACCAGCTTACAGGCTTACACCGTTCAGAAATCCCACGCCCTTTCACTCGCCCGACCAACTCAGCTCTTTCACGCAGAACTGACAATCAAGGCCTCCCCAAATGGATGGAACCAAACTTAAACAGCAGTCTGACGACCCTTTCGTATAATTAAATGAACGCAAACCCTTCATGTGGCTAAAAATAGGCCCGATTACAGATTAAAAATGCAGAGTTTCTTTTTAAGGCTTAGCTGACTGCCTTTTGGAGGGAATAGAGAGGGTTTATACTTTAGTGTTGTTAAAATGTTTCTCACTTTCCCAAGGGGCCAAACGAGCAGTCAACCTTACAGCAGGCTTAGTTCAGAAGTGCATACCTTACACGTGACATATGATATGTGCCAACATTATAGGCGAGAGAGTACAGGTTCAGATTGATGGATATTTGAATAGAGTGAATTTGAATCTGAAACAAACATCAGCGCTGGTTCAAAAATATCTGAAGGGCCGTGTACATTTCTGGTTTTTGGTCCAACCGATTATTTTGGCTGGTGGTAATTTTCTAAACAGTTGTATATACCAGCACTGGTTCAGTCTTATAGTGGACCAGAGGAAAACATATTGCCCATGGATGTGCATTTGTAACTCAATACTTTTTTAAAAAACATAAAAAAACAGGTCCATCAAATCCATCTTAATTATTTAAATGATTAAATAATTAAGAGCAGAAGTTGGCATGAAATCCTAACTGAGATTGGTCATGCACTCCTGACTTAGAACTGGGCGGGGTGTGCTGGTTCCAGTCCAGATCTCCAGAGGAGGCCGCCTGTGCTCCCCTGGACCTGCTGGCTGGGTGGTTCTGTAGAACATATAACACCACGGCTCAGCCTTGGCACACTATCTCCGAGGAGCAATAACAGGACTAAATGATCGCTGTTTTCACTCTGTGTGCGCACACACACGCACGCACGCATGCACACACACGCACACGTGCACACACACACACACAGACACCAGACACACACACAGTCACACAGACAAACACATACTGATGCACACACACACAGACACGCACATACACCCACACTGATGCGCACGCACACACACACACACACTGATGCGCACACAATTATACACACTGACACACACACTGATGCACACACACACACACACATGGACACACACACACACACACGCACACCACCTCCCCCCAAACCATAGCCTCACCTCTCCCCTCCCCCCAAGCCATAGCCTCACCTCTGTCTCTCACCCCCCTCCTCAGATCTTATTTTTTGGACTATAAAGAGAAGAATTACTTTTTGATTTGGTGATTGGAATAAATGCAGCCACGTTAAAACAACCAAACATACAAACAAACAAACAAACGGAAATCCCGTTTTTACTGACTCATTTCTTGAATTAACCAATCATACCAACAGAGACATGTCTGGGCTTGGTCACATAGATAGATTCAGACATTAAGAGCCATTATTATGTGTGTATTATGTGCGCCAGCACACGGTCGCTACGGGGGCTAAATATTGTTGGCGCTAAGGTGACCTCTGACCCCCGCTTAAAAATTTGTGAGAGGGCCATGCATTATTATATACAGATCAGTAACATGAGTAGCACATAAACACAAATAATTAAACAAACATGCTGCTAGAACTCAAGAAGTGTATGTGTTCAGAGCATGCGGTAGCATGTATGCTTCCTCTCTCTCTCTCTCTCTCTCTCTCACACACACACACTCTCTCTCTCATTCTGTATCTCTCTCTCTCTCTCTTGCATACACACACACACTTTCTCATTCTCTCTCTCTCTCACATACACACACACACTCTCTCATTCTTTCTTACACACACACACTCCCTATTTCTTTCTCTGTCTCTCTCACACACACACACACACACACTCCCTATTTCTTTCTCTGTCTCTCTCTCTCACACACACACACACACACACACACACACTGTACACAACCATTGCTGCAGGCTATTATGTATAAGTATTGTAAGACACACACTCCATATGACGTGAATGACTACTTGAAACAAGGGCCTTTTCACGGTAAACGACCTCTGGAGGACTGGGGCTCGGAGGGTAGAGGTGTTTATCAAGTGAACAATGCCATGGCGGGGGGTTTGGGTGCTTAAAGGTTAAGTATTTTAGTGATTAGCTATGTCTGTTAGGACCCTTGACATGTAAAAGAATCCAATAAGAACCCCAAGCAAAACAGCGCAAAGACAGCACAAGTTTTTCAACTGTGCCACAGACATAAAAGCAGTGATATTGTCGCAGGATGAATTAGTTCAGTGTTACGGCACACTGTGACCTCTACGGCCGAGCGCCGTAAACAACAATGATTTACGGTCACATGAAAAACATAATTTTTATGAAACCGACAGGCGCTGAGCACCGCGTTAATCAGGACACATTCCTCCCACTGGTTGGGGAATATTTCCTTGTTATTGTGGCAAGCGTCGGATGTCATTGGTGAGCGGTCGTGTTCCAGCTCTGCTGGGGGGGGGGGGGGGGGTCAGGTGGGCGCCAGCACACGGTCGCTACGGGGGCTAAAGATTGTTGGCGCTAAGGTGACCTCCGACCCCCGCTTAAAAATTTGTGAGAGGGCCATGCATCACAGAGCTCCCCTGCTCACTAAACGGCAATGCAAATGGGTTAATTAAATAATAATAATAATAATAATAATAATAATAATAAAGAAAGATAAAGAAGAAGTTGGAAGATTTCCCCCAAAAAAATTTGTTAGACAAGTTGTGTTCTCTGAGCAGTTATAGTAGTATAAATAAATATATTTTCTCTAATTATTTGGAGAATACTATATACGTATGTAATATATGCTATTTTATGAGATCTACAGTTCATTTCAATGCAAACGGGCCTACAGAACATATGGACATAAGTCATTGCTGCCTTCCATTATGAGAAAGGAAGCTTTGGAACTTGCTGTAAATATTAAAATATAAAATTGAGATTTGGTTACTTATTATTTATGTATTTATTATTCCAGTGTATTAGTACTATGTTATGTGTCATTGTTAATTGTTTTATTGTTAATTGCTTTGGCAATATTGTTCATATACAAACATGCCAATAAAACATTATTGAATTAAAGGGTTGCCGTCCCTCCGCTACACGGAACAACATCCTTTAACTGTGACGACATAGTACTGCGTCTCGTACCTTATTGCTTAAATATAGAACGACAAAACATTTTTTTTCCCGATTTAAGGTTGACACGTTTGTCTTGCCAGGGGATAAACTGTTACAATGCTGTAGCTTTGCCTGTCACTATGTTGACATACATAAATGCATGTGAAACCAACGCTTGTAAGCAAACAGACAAATAAGACAGAAAAGTGCTGGGCTAGCTAGCTACCTGTAAGTTAACGTGAGAAACATAGCCTACCGACTGGTTGTGTGAAAGCAAGTTAAAGTTACTTCACATGTGTATAGGCTATATATAGATAACGGTTTTTATAACTATTACATTATATTATTATTATTATGATTATTATGTTATGTTATTACAACGTATTAGCACATAACGCTAGCTATTAGTCCGTTTGCTAGCTAGCATTCCATTCCTAGCTCCGGCCCTCCGCTACACGGAACAACAATCCTTTAACTGTGACGACATAGTACTGTGACGACATAGTACTGCGTCTCGTACCTTATTGCTTAAATATACAAGGACAAAAAATATTTTTTTCCGATTTAAGGTTGACACGTTTGTCTTGCCAGGGGATAAACTGTTACAATGCTGTAGCTGTGCCTGTCACTATGTTCACATACATGAATGCATGTGAAACCAACGCTTGTAAGCAAACAGACAAATAAGACAGAAAAGTGCTGGGCTAGCTAGCTACCTGTAAGTTAACGTGAGAAACATAGCCTACCGACTGGTTGTGTGAAAGCAAGTTCTTCACAAAGTACTTCACATGTGTATAGGCTATATATAGATAACGGTTTTTTTAACTATTACATTATACTATTATTATGATTATTATGTTATGTTATTACAACGTATTAGCACATAACGCTAGCTATTAGTCCATTTGCTAGCTAGCATTCCATTCCTAGCTTTGTTTCTGTGTCGCATGGCAACAGCTACACTGAGGACTATTTTCTCTGCTGCTGAAATTTAATTCATAACGTTAATTAAAAATAGTTTTATTGAATTTGTGCCTTGTCCTTATATATTATTTACAATATAGCTGGCAACCGTTTTATACAAACAATAAGGTAACTCGACGCTGTACAATATCGTCAATATAGTCACAGTTATATAAAGGGTGTATCCACTCAGTGATACACTCTACCCACACTGCAGCCAAATTCACTATCCCCCAGAAATCTCAAACGAGAGCAAAAGAAAACAGCTTCTGAGGGAGAAGCCAGAAGAGACTGTGTTTGTTGACTGTTACAAAAATGGGGAAGTTAGCAACCTCATTCTGTACTCTGACCAGCCCAAAGCCTGGCACACAGCTCTTCTGATCCACTACCCTTCAAACAAAAAAGAGGGAATTTGCAATGGGTGGAAAGTCAAAATAAAAGAACCGGATGAACTTGACTGTATTATGATGACTGTCAATTTATATAAAAATGGAACAATAATGGTGCAGGGCAACCTCAGATAATTCCAAACGGCTTTCCCAGCTCTGAGACAAGGGAAAAGGCCTGTGCTAGTTTAAGCCCCCCCACTGATCCAGAGGCTGCAGGTACAGTCTACAACCACGCGTTGTCGAAACAACGCCACGACGAATGTGTGCCGTAATCAAAGCTAAAGGCGGTCCAACAAAATTTTTGGCCAGGCAGTGTAGATTCTATAGAAAAACCACATGATCAGTTATGCATTTTTAAAATGGTACGTTCTGTTTGCCTACCGTTGAAGCTAAACGTTCCAATGTGATGCATACAATCAATATTCATAAATTAGGGTAAGGCCTAGGACAATGCCGACAGCGATGGATTTCCTGTACAAGGGCACACCTCTTCAAGATTCATAAACTGAAATGCATCAATGGAAACTCCTGTTAGGAATCTTGTGGCAAAGACAAGACCGTCCAGTCATTCAGTGCTGTTTCGGGAGATCAGAGAAGATGGTTTAAGGCCTCTGACTGCTTGGTTCGTAGTGGAAATTAAGGCTTTGAAACACCTGGGATATGTCTGCGTGACTAAGGAGATTGTTATTCACTTTGTGATCACAGGAACTCGTCGCAACCACAACTGAACGACAACCACAGGTCCTCCCGCTTTGAGAGCTCAATGAGTGAGTAAAAAATGAATGCACAGTACACACCCAGAGATTACAATGGGTTTACTCTCTTTTTCATAACAATGTTGGAGAGGTTCTTTATGAGAAATGTCGGTCAGACTTCCACAGCGACTACTCTGCTAAATAATAAAGAAATACAATTTTTTTTCCCTCTGTGTTGAAATAAGATCGTAAAATCCCACTGATCCAGCAGCATTATACCTCATCTTAATCACTACAGGCACCACACGGCATTGTATTCCCCCTGTTTGGTGAGAAGGTTTCAGTAGACATCTGAATCCAGGAAGTGCTGATGCCAGCACTCGAGGTTCAACGCAGAGAAAGAGTGTTCACTATAAAGTACACAGTACACCATCTTGGGAACTACTTAAACAGTATCTTTGATTCCATGTTGCTTTGTGTGGTTATAAATATTGTGATGTCGCAATGACTTTTTATTCCCCCAGTAAAGTGATATACCACACAGATTCCTAAAATGGCATATGTCAGCATTCTTGTGTTCCAAAAGGAGTCACAACACCTGTTCGGATTTTATTGAGAGTGAAAAGCAAGGCAGACCAGTGATCCAAAAAATGAGTTCTCTGTCCCGCGGCTCTTTTTAAACACCACAGCCAAATCACTCATCTAAACAACCGCGTCAATAATGGTGGTTGAAATGACCTTGAAGGCGGAGACCAGACTCCATGGTCCACGGCGAACTTGCATCCTGAGAACAGGTTCATTTTTTAAAGCAGGGGTTTGCTGGCTCTCTAAACATATGTTGCTCTAAACATTCCTGGTTACTATTATTTACTAGAGAGACTGACCAGACAGACTGACATAAGCTAGCACTCCAGGGTAACAAGGCATGGTCCATAAGATGCCTGTCGCAACAATACAAACAAGAAGACAGCTACAGAACTGCTAATAACATGTTTACACTGCCTTCCTGTCCAACACTTCCACTCAGAAAATCTCAGTTGATGTCACAACATGTTATTTACGTGATGTATGGCACGGAATGAAGCAATGTGCGAAATGATTGGCTCTCGGAGAACAAAGGCCCGAGCATTCTGTGCCGTGAGACTACGTTAATGAAGAAAATGCTGGAAAACAACTGGAATCCATATGGGAATCCCAAATCCCACAGGATTTGTCCCAGCTAAAGCCAAAGCCCTTGGTACCCGGTGCCCGTGAGGTGAATATTTTTCACAGTGCAAGCCCCCCATCATATTAGATAACAAAACACAGTGCAAGCAAAGGGGGGCTGTTATTAAGTGAGTCATTTGTTTTGAGAGAGTCGTAAATTCCTCGCTGAGCTTAAGGCGGAATAATGACATAAATGCATCAGTATGACGCACACGGTTGGGTGTTTGTTTGCCGCCAGGGTCTGACGGTGATCCTAAAGTAATCCACGGTGGATTTATAAAGTACAGGCGAGGCTGAGCCAAACTGGATACTTAGCATCACTAATGGTGACCTGACAATGGAGTCACAGCCTTACCAAATCCCGTTCCATTAAATTAAATTACATTCATTTATCAGATGCTCGTATACAGAGGAACTTACAGTGCAAGGGGACATAAGCATATCCACCTGAGGATGAACGTGAACAGCAGCACCAGGCTAGGCTAACATTCCCAGGCAAGAGAGTGTATGTGTGCAACATCTTTAGCGTGCTCAATGCAACCTAACTTACGCCAAACCTAGTTCCATTTTACAAATCATATATTCATATTGACAGCAAACATTCAAATACAGTAAAAGCATAAAGCACGCTATTCCAATCCAAAAGTAACTTGGGGGTGGGAATAGGGAGGCTGTCAAGATGCAGCCCATTCTGTGGAAAGCACTTATCTAGGCAGTTGAGTGGGAAGGCTGCATCTCACGCTAAATCCAGAAATAGCTCCCCCCTGTCCTATACAGCACATACCAAACCTAGACCCCATCACCCCAGGTGTCCACTCCCTTTTCCTGATGATGACACAGTTTGGCACATCAGCAAGCAGCAACTTCCCCTTCGAGAGGTGCTGGATCCTCGCGAATCGTTCCCGCACGTTCCCGGATCCGGTTTAGGCAAGATCATGTTCGCCTTGTGCAAGCATCCTGCAGACACTCTGGGCACTTTTACATATGGCTCTCTGATCCGTTTCTTGGAGCGTTTAGAGGCCTGATCCGTTTCAGAACGCGTATGTGAAAGGGAACCGAACCCTGACCTAAGAGAATCCTGGTACTTGTCGCGGAGGTCTGTCCAGGATACGATTCCTGGTATTAAGACACAGTGCGTTCCATTTTTTTCCGTGGGACTCGCAAGCTCATGAGATAAAAAAAATTAGATTTTGGGTCACAGAGTTCAAAATCGTTTACAACTGTGAATGCAAACCGTATTTTTCGGAATCTGTGGAAGCGCTCCAGGGCACCGGTCCAGAGAACCGCGTTCAATATGTGAAAGCGCCCTCTGATCGACCATACCAGAGGAGTCGGTCCTGTATGATGTCACAAAGGCAGCCTGCCAATGGAATCCCTCCCTCCCTGGGAGACTGTACAGCCAATCACAGGCTGTCTTGCAGGGTTGTCAGCCATTACAATGATAAGGCACCTTAACCAGCCAGAGAGCACGCCCCGACCATTCAAACAATTTATAGTGTTTGCACTTACAAGGCCGGTAACACTTATAAGGGCAACGGGCATCCGTGGCAGTCTGCATTCTCCATCCTCTAGTGCACCCTGCTTTAATTGCTCTCCATCCAGATGGAAAAATAGACCATTACATGAGCCTGGCAAAGCAATTATAAGACTCCAGTCACAAGACAGGGAGGTACCACACTGTGCACCCGTCAGCGCTGGCTCCCACAGACCTGCCCTCCCCAACACCTTCAGCACACGCCTTCTGCATCAACTTTTCAAAATGTTTCCACACACTCCGCGTGTCTGTCCGTTGCATGTCAAATTCAAAAACTGTCGTACTAATCTCTTACTGACAACATCTAGGAAAAGTGAGGTCATTGCAGCATCCACACACAACAGATAGGCCTTGTTAAAAGCCCGGCATGCCAGATTTCTAATGACAAGCGGGTGTAAACAGCACTTACGCAATGCGCTGTCCCAGAAACAATCAGGCCATGGATTTTCACTGTAAGACAGACTTAGCGTGTTATGCCTAGAGTGTAAAAATTGTGGAAAACTAGCTCTTGCCCAAGTATGAATATTGAAGGTTATAAATATGAATCAAAAGGTTATGAGTTCATAATACAAAATTAAAAAAACAATACTTACGGCCAGGGGACGAGCCCATGCCCAGACACCAAGCCCAAATGCAAACTGATCAAATAGACAGTTTTTTTTTTTGTCTGTCAAAAAGTCCTTTAAATACATGACATGTTCTGGAATTGATAATGCTGGAGTTACACCTGTCTCTGAGAGAAGACTTGATGGCACTCATCTCCCAATGGGATAACGCACTGGACTCAGCCACTTTATTGCGGGTGCAATCCAGGTACCATTACAGCCCATTTAACAGAGTCAGCTTTGTTAGGAGAGTGTAAATTTGGGGTTGGGATCTTAACATTCCAAGGGGAAAACACAATCGGCGTTCAGGTGGATGTGATTAAAGGGAACTACAGGAAACAGGAAACAATGGGTGAACTCAACTCTGTGACTTTATAGCCTATTTGCTGAGTTCTATCTGATAACCTTAATTTCCGCTGTCTCTGCGCTCTTCACGGTCATGCAGTCTACCTCAGCTCTTACCTGATGCCATATTTACCAAAAAACAACAAGCACGCTTTAATAGACATTATAGTGCAAACAACAGTCATGCGGTATAACATTTATGGGAAAACATAAACTATTAAAAAAATATATTTTCCACTTTGTCTCAGACTTATGTTTAAATATTACATTCCTCAATATATAACTAAGTTATAATCGCATGAAAGTTTATCGTTATGAATATAAAGTTAAAATGCCTTCCACTGTACTGACATCATATTACAGATGTCCTATTTTTAACATAATATTGGCAGTTTTATTTTCAGGGGAGGATTGACTCTGCATTTACCTGGTTCTATAAAAAGTGAATATCAGGAGCTAAGATAGGAAAGAGCAGGTCGAGAGGTTTGGCAGCACAGAGCGCGATGTTCTCTAAATTCAGGAAGGAAGCTGAAGGGTAGCCCTGTGAACATAGTGTGCTAGTCACTGCACTGCTGCTCAGGGAAGACTTCTTAGGAACTCAAATTTTGATTGAATATATTTTGTATTGGTATTGCCTTGTAGAAATTCAGTCACTGTGTAAAATGACAGTCACAAACTGTTTTAAAAAAACAGAAGGACTGTTTTGTGTCGTGAAGTGTGTTGACCGTAAAAAAACGGGACAAGTAACAATCAATTTAAAGTCACTGACTGTTTTTAGAAAAAATGTGAAATACATGTTAAGTAACGTGCTCATAAATATACATCTATTTTTACAGTGTACATTGATATGACCATCTGCTCAATTGCCTGGTCACAAGAGACATACTTTATTTATTCCCCAGCATGTGGTTCAGTATTTTCTGTAGTGCCGATCTGCTACTTCCTCCTGATCTATCTCCTTCGCCCACAATGCACCTCACCGCCTGACTCATGAGCGATTGCCGAACATTCTCCCCATGCATATTACAGGGACAATTATTCAGATGGTAGAGAGAGCCATTGGTGAGGCAGATTAACTCTTCGGGACGTAGGGGGGGGTGGGGGGGGTTAGCTAGGGGTTGAGGGTCAGCTGTGGGTCACAGGGAATTCATCGGTCCAGCTTCCAAGTGCCACACAGTAATGTAAAAAAATATATCCATCTTGCTCATGATTGTGACTCAGGGGACACGCAGGGCCTCTACGCTTCCAAAAGGCTGGTTGTTTGCCGCGTGAGGGGAGTCATTGGCAAGAACCTTATGAGCTAAATTCCCGTCGGTGTTCACTGTAGCTGGTATTCCTACTGGCTGTGCCGTCACCCACTGGCCACACCCCACAGGCTCATAAAGACGAACACAAACTGCGCTTGGATTTGTCCGTAGGAACCATCGATTGCTAACGAGACGCAGTGCAAGAAACGGAGGCCAGACTCTTCAAGCACAATTTATCTAACAGACAAAATGTGTATTGATTAGTAATCTGGTGGTGGGGTTTGGTGGGCCATCCGAACCAAGAACATTCTCTACTAAAGTACCTAATCTTAGCGTAATGACAAAAGGAAATATTTATTTTACTTAAAATTAACTTCACCATTAACGTATTATTACTTTCATTTGGAACACAGAACTGAATACACAGAATAATCTAATAATATTGTAAAATAATATTGAGGTATTTATTTTTTAAGTTTGGTTTCTTGCTGAAATTAATTTTTCGCGGGTCTCTGCCACAAAACCAGAGGATATAGATTTGATCAGGACTGGCACTTTCCAGACTTTACAAAGAATAAACATACATTTCATGTAACCATTATTTAGCTGTGACATTTTTTTTTTGTCCCAAATTGGAATGGCTTCATTGATTCCCATGTCCACTCGTTGTTTCGCTGTCCTTAGTCAAAGCTCGCACTCGCAGTGTCCTCCAGAACGTGCGCAACTCCCCTTCCCTTGTATTCACAGCACAGTCCAACAGCTGAGCTGCGCAGTCATGGCACGAGAAGAGCACACTGCGCGCAGCTGGTGCAGGCAGAGCGCAGATGCACATTCGAGACGCTTTTAGCGGGACGAACCCCTGCATACCGAAACTGTCCCTGTCCCCGTTACCTGGGCAACACCATGGCCAATCGTACACTGTCCTGCGGGGCTAACCAGCCACAGCTGGGGCTGGAACAGCCAGGACAGGTCACCAGACCGTGGGGCCGCACCACTGCACTGGAAGCCAGTGTCTTAGAGGGGGTGAGCTATGCGGCAGCCCCGTCTTTAATTCCCCAGAGACGGGCCGTGAAGTGAACCGGGACGATGGCGCACGGGTCAGAAAGACGTCATTGCGAGTAAAGGGAGACGGTGGTCAGGCACGAGGGGCAGCGAGGTGCGGGAATGCGGCCTTACTAAAACACACACTCCAGGAGTCGTGAGGGAGATATTACTCTTACCCGCGCAGAGAAAACAAACAGGGCACACGCTGGCCAGGCTCGGGCCGTCAGGATTTAATTAAACTGGTTATTGGACATCCTCAGGAAGTGACCTTAGGATCCATGTGTCTTGGGGAGGAGAGGTTGTTTAACATGTCCTGACATTTATGGCCTTCTCTCCCCTGTTGAAGCTGCATGTTTGGAGACTATATATGTGCAAGATATATTTCAGCTCAATATATAGCCCTGGCTACCCTAGTGTTCACCGTCAAGAGGTTGTGGGGTCAAACCCCAACCTGGCCAAGCCATAGAATGCAATTATCTCACAGTATCACAGTATCTGCTTCTGTATAAGAAGAGTCAGTCACATCGTGGGATTGACCAATCAGCACACAGAATAGAACGGAAAGAGTCTGATCGAATACATGCCCAGTTCCATCTATCAACGCCATCTGTGGTCATATGAAAACAAAGGCATAGAGCCCTTGGAAACCTGAAGGCTATGGATCAGGCACTCCACCCAGTGCTCCACCCATCTCTCAAAAAAGCCCTGCACCCTGCCTTACCCACAATCCCTTCCCACTACTCTGCTCACAGCTCCGCCCTCCGCTCCACCCACAGACCATTCCCACTACTCTGCCCATAGCTCTGCCCACAGCTACACCCTATGCTCCACCCACAAACCCTTCCCACAATGCTGCCCATAGCTCCACCCGCAGCTCCGCCCTACACCCCACCCATAGCTCTGCCCTCTTCTCTGCTCACAGCCCCACCCACAGCTCCAGCGAAACCATTACAGAAAGAGAAGCAGCGAATAGCCACAGCAAGGTAACCAGCGTTCCCTCCCCTTCTCCCTCCGCGGAGCACGCGCCTCTATATGGCGGCGGGCAGAGCGAGAAATGCACGTGCCAGAGAGAGAGAGAGAGAGAGAACACAAAGGCGTCTGTCTAAACCCCCCTGTGTGCTGCAGTGTGTCAGGCAGCAGCACCACCAGGCCCCCCTCCCCGTGTTGCCTCCAGGCTACAGCTCATATGCCGCACAGACACTCACTGTCTGACAAACCGGGACCATGCCGCGCTGGGACCCGAAGGCTCTGAGGAGCTCATTGTTCTGACCCCATTCCAAAGACACTGAACAATGCCAAGGCAGAGCCCTTTAAAAAGAGCCCCTGTGATGCTCTGCCTTTGAAGGAACGCGGTCAGACCCTGTGCAGTACGCCATGTGAGTCAACAAGAACAGCAGAGTTCCCCAGAGGTACAGACAGGAGGTGTCAACTAATGGCCCATAGAAAATGCCTCAGCCGCAAGTAATTTCATGTTTGAGTGCCAGTGATTTGGGGACTGCATTTCCCAAAATGGTGGGAAGCTATTGTACAGGGGAGGGGGTGGGGGTAGGAACAGAAAAACAATGTCATTTTAAAAAAATGAAGACGGAAACCAGCAGTGATTAGTTGCAGGAACCGCAAAACTGACCAGACCAAAGACGCCAAGCGTGCATCCAGCTAACGTGTCCCCGCTAACCTCCACAAATGATAAGAGGTTTCCTGTCAGCCATTTTACCAGGCGTGTCACGTTCCGTCTCTCTCGTCCCGTGGGGCAGATCGCTGTTCTGAATGGGAGGACTAGTGACCCGTCTGAGGCCTACGGACTGTTCTGGAAAGCTGCGCTGGTTCTACTGTGTTTATAAATTCCCGCTGTGCTATATTTAGTCTGGCCAGAATTAGCCATTCGTCTCTGTACTCCACTCAAGAACAGCCACTTCACTCAGGAACTCTGCGCCATCTATTTCTACCAACGGTAAAACACACATAAAAATAAAACAATTTCTAAACAGTTACACATGAGAAAAAAAACACTTAGAACTATACACTATAAATGGTGTCATATTTTTAAATTAATTAGAAAAACGATAGCAAAAGTTTAGGCTTACAGCTGGTTCATAAAAACGGTTAAAACATTAAATCTGCAGATAAAAAAAGTTTGTATTCGGTTTGTATTTGTATTTAATCTAGCAAACCATTTTTGTGGTTAGAGGTGCAGTATTTATTCAGTTTGGAAATAGGAATTTATTGGAATTTAGCTGGGCTAGCTAGCTACCTGGAAGTTAACGTGAGAAACATAGCCTACCGACTGGTTGTGTGAAAGCAAGTTAAAGTTACTTCACATGTGTATAGGCTATATATAGATAACTGTTTTTATAACTATTACATTATATTATTATTATGATTATTATGTTATGTTATTACAACTTATTAGCACATAACGCTAGCTATTAGTCCGTTTGCTAGCTAGCATTCCATTCCTAGCTTTGTTTCTGTGTCAACCAGGCCAACAGTAAATCCCTGGACATTTTCCACCAGATCAGCACACAGCCGGACCGGGACCAGCACTGCCCCCCAACCCTGCAGCACCACCCCAGCAGGGACCTCAGCCAGGAGCACTCAGCTACGCTCAGGAGATCAGAGGAGCAGTAGGCCCAGCCACAAACCAGCTCAGGGACATCCAGCAGATGCTGAGCCTTATCTGCTCACAGCTCATGGTCCAAAGACAGTGGTAAGAAACACTGAGTAAGCTTAGCCCCAGTGCAGTGCAAATTCCCAATTTATAATAATCTTGAAAAGCTCCCCTACATACTCGGGGAGAAAACCGAATGTGTGGCATTGGCTGCAACTTATGTGGCCTCCTGTCACAAAATGAGGGACAAACAGTGAGGCACCATCTCCTTTATCTGAAATGTTAATGGCTATTTTATTGTTACTGTCCTTATTAGTGTTTGTCGTTCAACAATTCATGTAGATTGTCTGTAGATTTGGTTACTTATTATTTATGTATTTATTATTCCAGTGTATTCGTACTATGTTATGTGTCATTGTTAATTGTTTTATTGTTAATTGCTTTGACAATATTGTTCATATACAATCATGCCAATAAAACATTATTGAATTAAAGGGTTGCCGTCCCTCCGCTACACGGAACAACATCCTTTAACTGTGACGACATAGTACTGCGTCTCGTACCTTATTGCTTAAATATAGAACGACAAAACATTTTTTTTCCCGATTTAAGGTTGACACGTTTGTCTTGCCAGGGGATAAACTGTTACAATGCTGTCGCTTTGCCTGTCAATAAATGCATGTGAAACCAACGCTTGTAAGCAAACAGACAAATAAGACAGAAAAGTGCTGGGCTAGCTAGCTACCTGGAAGTTAACGTGAGAAACAGCCTACCGACTGGTTGTGTGAAAGCAAGTTAAAGTTACTTCACATGTGTATAGGTTATATATAGATAACGGTTTTTATAACTATTACATTATATTATTATTATGTTATGTTATTACAACGTATTAGCACATAACGCTAGCTATTAGTCCGTTTGCTAGCTAGCATTACATTCCTAGCTTTGTTTCTGTGTCGCATGGCAACAGCTAAACTGAGGACTATTTTCTCTGCTGCTGAAATTAAATTCATAACGTTAATTTAAAATAGTTTTATTAAATGTGTGCCTTGTCCTTATATATTATTTACAATATAGCTGGCAACCGTTTTATACAAACAATAAGGTAACTCGACGCTGTACAATATCGTCAATATAGTCACAGTTATATAAAGGGTTGCCGCCCTCCGCTACACGAGAAACATAGCCTACCGACTGGTTGTGTTAAAGAAAGTTAAAGTTACTTCACATGTGTATAGGCTATATATAGATAACTGTTTTTATAACTATTACATTATATGATTATTATGTTATGTTATTACAACTTATTAGCACATAACGATAGCTATTAGTCCGTTTGCTAGCTAGCATTGCGCTAGCACTGCGTCTCGTACCTTATTGCTTAAATATACAATGACAAAAACTTCTTCCGATTTAAGGTTGACACGTTTGTCTTGCCAGGGGATAAACTGTTACAATGCTGTAGCTTTGCCTGTCACTATGTTGGCATACATAAATGCATGTGAAACCAACGCTTGTAAGCAAACAGACAAATAAGACAGAAAAGTGATGGATGATAAGACCGTGACAGTTTTCTGCTCTGACCCCAAAAGGCACGTTAAACAATACTGCTTTTCACTCCCCTTATCTCCCTGCTGCTCACGCCTGACTTCACACCTCTTCCTCTGACACCTGAGTCTCTCAGGTAACTAACGTCTTTGTTTGACTGTCCATCAGCCCGTCTAAAATGTTAATAATTTGTTATTTTTATCTGCGTTCCAAATTTAACCGTATGTATATTTTGAAATGCATTTGACAGTTTGTGAGCAGTACAGTTGTATTTGTACATCTCTAACATTTAGAGAATATATTTCAGCTAGGCAGCGGAGGCCTTCAGCCAATCGGGTGCAGGGTAGGGTTTGTCTGCAAGAATGCCCATATAAACACCCAGGAGACTGGAAGGTTAGTCATCAACAGGATCCAGGTTGGAGGTGTGGGGGTGGGGGGTTTATTCTCAGTTTACCCTGATGGGGGGGATTCACTGCTAATTTTCTTTCCCCCAAGCTTGGTCTTCGTGGTGACTGTGCTTCTTATAAGAGTGCACTGAGAGCTTTTCTTTCTGAAAGACCACAGTGTGGAACAGGAAGAGGAACCCGGGGCAGCAAGCCATGGAGCTGTGGGCCTATGGAGCCGTTTCAAACCCAACATCTTCACTCTACAAGGGCCTGGTTCAGCTGTAGAATTGGCTTCCAGCTCTAAGCTCTTACGTAATTGTTGCTCTATATCACTATAAACTAAAACTTGTTTAATAATTAATACATGTGGATAATACATACATACAGTAGGGGGGTGGGTGGGGGCTGTCAATGACATTTGAAAGTACAACATCAACTGTACTTATAAAAGTATGGAAATTTTACAATTGAGTATGTTCCTTCCACATCTAAATTGGACCTTGAATTTAAATGAAAAAATGACAGGCTTTTTTATTTTAAAAGAACAAGAAAATGCGTTAAAAAAAAAAAATCTTAACGCAAGAGACAAGAAAAAAAAAGTAACTGCCGCAGGTTACGCAGTTTAAATCCCCAGCTTTGATCATAATTGTAATTTTTGATTTACAGTGTTGAATTACAACCGCTTTTGAGTGCAGAATGTGACCCTGGTTCATCTATATAGGTCAAGGTATGACAAAGCTGATTGGGGTGTAAAGCATCCCGCAGCATTCTCCGTCCTCTGAGATCCGCCATTTCTGTCGATAATTTTTACCGCTCTGACGCTAAGCCGCAAGACCCGCCGTCAAGAAGAGAGGATGCACACAGCTGCGTGGATTTACCGCTCAGAAACCCCTGGGGGATTGGTGGGGAAACCCTGTATGTCCATACCGGAGAAGCACAGCTCTGAAGATGGCCACTAGAATAACATAACATAACTTAATGACGAGAACTGGCCATTCAGCTCAACAATGCTCGCCATCTTCCTACCACTACAGGATACCTCGCGCTCTCCTACAAACTAGATAGTGTCCAACATCATCATATCAAGCCTGGTCTTGAAAACACCCAGAGTTTCTGCCTCTACTACATAACCTGGCAAGCTATTCCACAGTACACAGTAACTACCCTCTGTGCGAAGAAGTATTTCCAAATGTCTGTGTGGAATTCAACCTGAAGAATCTTGTAGTTCACTTTATTAATCCCTTTTATGAATTTAAAAGCCTCTAAGTCACCCCTAAGTCTCCTTTTACTAAGTACAGTCAACTCTTCATTACTTTCACACCCCATTTTGTGTGTGTGCAATTATCAATTATTTAAATACATATAGCCTAGTCATACCGATGTGTGTATTTGTAAGGGATACCTGTGCACGGTTAGCATGCAAGGCCACAGAATTAAATCAGTGCCTTATTCACCACCCCTATTTAAGGCCTCTATCTGAAAACAGTCTGATAGCAAAAAAGAGTTAAATATATGTCAATTTAATATGTAAAAACAGAAATTATTACAAAACTTTTTCAAATGTGGTCATTTCATGCATATGGTTCAGTGCATGTACTGTAGATGAGACATTTTTTGATGGAATACTGTATTGACCTTTTATTGGCTGCAGTGGTACATTCTTAATAAATTATTATTTATTCATTGGTGGTGGTCTTTAAGATCCTTAGTGGTGAGGGACTGCGAACCGTAACAGGGACTCATTGAAATGGCACAATCTGGCCTTACACTTCGGTCGCTTTGGCTGCCCTAAGAGTCAACCCCAGCACATCTGTGTCAAGACATTTTTCAAGACAAGGTTCACCGAACTCAGGTCCTAAATGCTATGCTCCCTGGACACAGATGTGAAACTCATTAAAAATATCCACCGGCGTTCCCCCTCCTTGCCTGTGCCCTGTGTCCTAAAGCCGGGACTTTTAGACACCCGAAAGGGTATGTTTCATTAACATGAAAACAATCGTGAAAGAAATCGCAGACAGAAATATATGGGACAAGTTCTCCTGACCCCGAACTGACGCACATTTTCGTACAAATTTATGTTCATTAAGAAAAGTTATCGAGAGCTACTGCAAGTCCACCACCGTAACCCAGTCAATAATATAAAACATGTGGAGAGAGAGGGGGGAGAGTGAGAGGGAAAGTTTTGAGTAATTTTTTCATTATGTGAATAAGTGCTCAATCATGTCGTTGACATCATTTCTTTAGAAGCCATGGCATACACCCCCCCCCTCCCCTCCCTCTACCTTTAACACACAGATGTGATAGATCAGCTCATCCTCCTGCACAGAGCCGTGTTTCAACACTCACCGGGTATTGCGTCAGCTTGTAGAGGGAGACCTTACATTGATTTATTATACCAAGGGAGACCAAAACTTAATATATTTTATGTTAATACTTCTGACTGTTTAAAATTCTTACGCTTTTGCAATTGTCTGATGCATCGAATGAGAGAGAAAGAGCGGAAGGAAGGAAGGAAGGAATAAAGCGAGGGATTTATGAAGGTCTTGTGTCTTTATTTTTGAGCTGCTGATCAAGAGGATCAGACTGAATAGAGAAGCCAGTGCTTTATTTAGCCAGTCAGATATAGGGGAATTAATAAGTGGCTGGATGTAGAGAGGGAACTTGACCAGGAATAAGTGGCTGGATGAAGAGAGCATCAAGGTTAAGGCCCTTATTTAATGTCTCATAGGTGGGACAACACCATGTGGGATCACTGTACTGGGGCATTGGATTTCTTCATGGGCGCAGAAGAAAGAGCGCCCCCCACAGGCCCACCAACACGTCCAATAGCAACCGTTTCCAAGGAGGTCACACATCCAAGTATTTAGCAAGCCCCAATCCTGTTAGCTTCAGCAGTTTTACATGGGAAGGGTACAGGGTAATATTATTGCTGGCTTTGCATGTAGAGCTCCCATGTTCGCACTCTGGCAATAGGTACCGGAATAGGATCTCATCTTTTTTTAAGGCTGTGCTTTATAGAGTACATTCATTTGTCTGTCTGCGTAGGAGTTTTCACATCTGTTTGCATTGCATGGTTTCATCATGCAGCATGACAATATACATATATTTTTAATCTATTTTTTATTTTTAAACCAAAAGAGATAAGCAAACGCAAGCAGATACGCTGATAGTAACCCAAACCAAGCTTTTACTCTGTTTATTTTATAGCTGGTGATTTATTGGTCTGTGGTTAAGCTGAAGAGCTGAACCTGACAGCTAATGGGGCTAGTGGGCTGTGATTAGTGAGATCCCTGTTGAGATCTGCTACAGCAGCACTTCCCCAGAGACTAATTACAGGACCCTCCAATACACACACACACACACACACAGCTACACACTCGCAGACACAAGTACACACACACACACCTACACACTCGCAGACACACAGGTACACACACACACACACATCTACCCACTCGCAGACACACACACGCACATGGCCTTACTCGCGTGACCCTTTCAGCATGTCCTGCTAATTAGTCTGATTGGGGAGTGAGCCCAGTGTGGAGGTGGAGGGAGGGGGGGGCACAATGGCCCTTTGGTTTTACTGGTAGGCACTTTCAGCCAGCTCCATTGGGGAGGGGTGGTGGTGGGGGGAGAGACACCTGCTGGGCATCTAACCGTGTGTCTGCCTGTCTGTCCAGCCACCCTGAAGTTTCAGGAAGATGACAATGAGTAAACAGAATGCATGGCTCTGCTGGTTACAATCATCCACAATGCACCCGTTCAACAAGCTCAATCATCCACAGTGTGGCCGTTCAACAGGCTCAATCATCCACAACGCACCCGTTCGACAGGCTCAATCATCCACAGTGTGGCTGTTCAACAGGCTCAATCATCCACAGTGTGGCTGTTCAACAGGCTCAATCATCCACAACGCACCCGTTCGACAGGCTCAAAAATCCACAGTGTGGCTGTTCAACAGGCTCAATCATCCACAGTGTGGCTGTTCAACAGGCTCAATCATCCACAGTGTGGCTGTTCAACAGGCTCAATCATCCACAGTGTGGCTGTTCAACAGGCTCTATCATCCACAGTGTAAGCAGACTATGCCTTCACTGGGCAGCTGAGCCCTGAGGATACACAGACAGGTGATGATCACCATCATCATGAAGTCATATGCCCGCCTCCCCCTTTTAAGCGAGGTGCTCTGGCTGGCGGGGGTGCCACGGTAACCATACTGGCGGGTAGTAAATTGTACAATGGCCTTCAGTTCTGTGCAGTTTATGGGGGGAACTGATTGATGAATCATGCTGTGTGTGTAATGTATAACAGCTGTCAGAGGGACACCTGGGTGCCATTCGAGTGGGGTTTTCACTGACTCCTCTCCTTACACTCCCTGTTAGCATCTCAGCAAAACCTCAACCAGTTGCGCCACAGTAAAAAAAAAAAAAAAAGATAAATATTAAGGAAGAAAACCAAACAAAAGATGAGACAGAGCTAGAGGGGGGAAAAAAATATAATAATTACACAGTAGCTGCTATGACACGGTTGTGAGGGTGACGCTTCAAAGCCCGGCCCGGCCAGTGACATTTTGTAACACTTCCCTCAGGGACATTATTTGGAACACTTATCTTTCACACTTTTTTATTTTTTTCTGTTTTAGAGTGTTGTTTGTTTATGTGGCGGGTAGTACAGTTAGCTAGACTACGCCACCTTGGGAATTTCACCCAAGGAATTAGTTTTGTTCTTTTACCATGCACTGAGCACTTATGGTACTCTACTCAGGCACCTTCAATTAAATGAAGTAAATAGAAGTGGATTAAATAAATAAAAGTTTATTAAACCAAATAACAAAATAAAACATGTACCCACAGATATACAATTAGCAAAAGGTATAATAAACAATTAAATAACCACGGCCGTTCTTCCCCCAGGCCAGTTAGGGGCGCTGCTGAAGTGTGTGAGGAAGAGAACGGCGCGGCGAGAGAGGGCAACTTACCGGAAGGGGACAAGCACACACTCGTGACTGTCAGACACACGCACTGCAAAGGGTGAAATAAGCCAAGTGAGTACGAGCGGTTTAAATTCCCAATACTATCCACACACACACACACACATACACATACACAGCAAGCAGTGAATAAAAGGTCCGCCTTCCGATTCGCGCTATTGCCCCCAGCTACACCAGCACGAAATCTCGACCTTCAGCACAAAACAAAGAAAATAAGAATAGCAGCTTAGCGCACCCAAACCAACCTACCCGCAGTTAGTTTGTCAGTGAGACACGAGTCCCACACGTATCTCACATCAATACTTAAAAGACCGGTGGATAACCACCATAACATGCAGTAATAAATATAACACAGGGATAAAATAATAGCGGTTCGCTGCGGCGAATCTTTCGGCCGGCGACCCAACGTATAGCCGCCGTAGTTATGTGGTTACAACTCCGTTAACCGCAGTGTAGATCACCGGGAATGATAATATAGGCAAAACAGCAGCCAGCAATGTCCTTAAATCTGAATTATAGCCGTCTCTTGCGCCACCAGCCCAGCTACAGGAACCTTCACAACAGAGGAACGCAGTATGCCTAATGGAACACCCGGAACTGCAACAGGTAAGACCTTTCTCCTTACCTGGCTACTGCAGCCTATTTATAGGCTGTTGATAGAATTGGGTTTATCTGTCAGCCAATCGGAGAGCTGAATGCCTTCTCACCCAAGCAACAACTGTCCAACCAGATAGCCCTGCTACATTTATTTTTCTATTTGTGTGCTATTAAAATAAATGGTGTAATATTCAAATGTTCCAAAAGATTTTTGATTTATGAACCATAACTCTTAAACACGACCCTACTGGTACTTTACAATCAAAGCCTCCATGAGCTCTTGTACTCAAAAAACTGTATTTATGGTGAAATTAATGCAAAACGTTTTCCACCTCCTCCTCCGAGCCTTTACCCTGCAGTTGGTTCACCCTCCGCCTATGGGCCCCTGGGACTGATGAGAAGATCACACATAACGAGTACACAGTTGGGACATCACACGAGTCAGTGCAGAGCGTTAACTTCTGGCTCACGTATCCTCCTGACACCCGGTAGAAATTTTTTTTTATTAACATTTTTTGTGAATGTCTCTTTTTTAATGTAGTATAGATTTCAGCATCGTAGAACATATGGTTCTTGACTGAGACTAAGACCGGAGACTCATGTCCCCTACAGGGGACAAAAATTAATGTCCGGGTTTTAGTTATTCCGCTTGGTTGTAAATCTACCAGAGGACTGTATCTGATTTGCCTATCTGCTGCTACAGTCGTTTTATCTCCAATATTTGAAATGTGAGACCAGTGTCTTTGATACCCCATGTCAAGTGATGTGATTTAATAGCCCAGGCCGTAAACTACATAACTGAAATCTCTGCTGAAATTTTAAAGTAGCAGAAAGCAGATCTAATTTCAGTTAATTTCCCTGCTGTTATGTAAAGCAAAAAAACCCATGTTTTATTTATTTATTCATTTCCAGACATCCGTATCCGACAAGTTCCACGGTTAGACTTTCATGTTGTTTTTTTTGCGGGGCTGAATACGTACCGAATAAATCTAATTTGAGAACATTGCTCTTGAGCAAAACGGCAGCAGATCCCCACACAGAATTGGAAATTTCCTGGTTCAGGCATACAGTATAAATGCTACGTTACATATTTAGTGAAATTCAACGTGCATTTTTTAAAATATAACGGGAGGTTGTTATGCTGGTGCACAATTTTTGAAATTCTGGACATTTTTTGTGGTATAATATGAGAACACAGAGCAACATTGTTGAATGACAGGCACAATCACAGGGAACACCATGTTCATAACACGCATATTTGTGGGCATGAATTGGGCACAGAGGATGATTATTACTGAACGTGTCTGACTGAAGGCAGGGCCATAGTCACCCTGTATTAACCACAGACAGCCGGCCAAAATACACAAAAAGCCATATCTTAAATCATACCACTCTCAGCTCCTCCCCCTGGGAATTTGTAACTGTCTCTGCCCATAATAGGGCATATATGCGTGTCTGATCATTTTATGAACTGGTTTTAACCCTCATATTATGTTACATTACATTACATTACATTATAGGCATTTAGCAGACGCTCTTATCCAGAGCGACTTACACAACTTCTTATTACATGTATCCATTCATACAGCTGGATATATACTGAAGCAATTCAGGTTAAGTACCTTGCTCAAGGGTACAACGGCAGTGTCCTACCTGGGAATCGAACCTGCAACCTTTCGGTTACAAGTCCAGTTCCTTAACCATTATACTACACTGCCACTCCTAATGTTGAAATCTTATTCAAATTGACACAAAAAGTTTAAAATGACACAGAACTATTGTAATAGAAACATTTGGACACTTTTTGTGTCACCTTTTCTGTAACTCCCAATTGACTCGTTTTTTATTCCTAAATATTAAAAATCTGTGATGAAACCACTCATTTCAGAGCTTGAGGTAAGTGAAAGTATGTACAGGAAAGTGTGACCAGAATCACCCACAAAAAAAGAAAAAAGGTTATATCATTTCTAACATTTTATACAGCTACCCCACAAATAACCCCACACAACACCTTTGTATACAAAGTTGGTACTTTGAAAACATAGCATTATGTTTATTGCATATTTACTATTTAATCCCAACAAATCAGGAAAAGTCATATAGTATAAAAATGAAAAAATTAAATGAATCGGTTTTTAAGAGACCTCAAACACTGAATCAGGTCAAATGAGCCCAAATACAATATAAGGGTGAAGAACATTTCCTTTTACAGGCAAGTTATAAATCCATTGTATTTTTCAAACCAAAGTTTTGTTAACTTTAACATCTCTTTTTTTCTTGTGGAATTCCCAGTCAAATTCTCAGCTGCAACGTCCTAACACAGATACAGACAGTCTCTCTGGCAAAGTGAGTCACATTAGGAACATCAATGCGAGATCAACCAAAAACTAATATTAATCGGTTTCCTGATAGTTCTAATTGTTGCAAGCTAACATTATACAGCGTATTTCAACAATGCGTTTTTCAAGTCAACTTAAAGTTTGTCCTCAAACTTTTCTTTCAAGTTTATTTATGTATTCGTTTATTTTTTTATCGTTGATTAAGACAGCTAGAGATAAGGCTGCAGCTAACACCAAGGTGGCCTAAGGAGCATAAAATCTCTTCTCTTCTGTCAACATCACAGTCCCTCCTGTCTAGAGCTCTGATTGGTCTGCACACGCTCAGCTAGGAAGGGCTGGAGTCCGTGTGCTAGAATGGGACACTGTGAGCCGAGGCCTATTTACATATGAAAATCAGTTTGAGCTTCTCTGCTGGGTTCTGGTTATATTTCGCCATGGCAGGGCTTCTCAGCTCTCTGTGGGGGGAGACAGGGGTGTGGACTCTGGCTCCCAGGCCTAATTAGTGTAAGTTTGTATACCCCTCTCTCCTCTAAATTAATTTGTGCATTTTGTCTGGCAAAGAAGCTGCCCCATGTTTTCTAACATAACAGATTCTTCAGAGGATTTAACAAGACTTATCACAGCGGCTTGTTTGTATTTAGGATTTAGGAAAAATTTCACTGGGCTCCAATCAGGATTAACCCCCCCCCCCAGTTTTAATTCCCCCTGCCCGTTAATTGTGGATAATGCTTAGGATAAAGACAAAAGCCCAACAAAACAAACGAAAGTGAATAAGGCTGTTCTCTCAGTCGCTACCGACGTCTCACTGGAGAGTGCGATGTTTCATAAAATAATAATTAAAGTTGAGAATTGCAACGACCTTTTTCACATAAAAAACCTTTTTTTATCTGACGGGACGAAACGAATATAGCCACCAAAGAATACAGTGCATTTACACAGATTTTTCCCCTAAGCTAAAGATATAGCTAAAAATAAAACAATAAAAAGCGCAAAAATATGCGACTTACCCAGAATTTTATCAAACTAATTCCCACATGAACACGTAGACGCAGAAATAAAACACAATGCCTGAGTTTATTGTTTGTGCGTTGCTGATGCTGATGATAAAGCTCTTGTCTGGCTTTTCCCATCAGGCTGTCTCCAGCACTGTACACGGCCGTGGCTTAAAACACATTTACCCAGAGTCCCAGATTCATCCCAAAGCAACTTTTAACCTTTACAGCAGCTTGGGGGAGTAAAGAAAATAAAGCGTTGAGATTTTGGCTCAGATTTCTGCAGGAGAGAACCTGTGGAGATCTTTGGCTTGATAATTAACCCCACACAAACTCCTGACCCCCCCCCGAAAAAACACTCAAGCTGTGGATGCTCTGACCACCCATGTTCTCTCTGGGATGGGCTCTGGAATCGACCCCAAGCTTACAGCAAATAACCCAAGCTATTTGAATGCTCCCACTGGTGACTGCGTGCCCCGTCGTAGTCAGCATCGGAGATTCCTCCTCTCCTGACAGCCTCAGATCCTGTCCCATTCTCTCCAGAGCGAGCGAGAGAGGGCACATGTTTTCCAAGGGGCACGTGAGGAATCCACGGCTGCAATCGATCGCCAGCCCCTTTCCCAGCGGTTGGACACGTGGCAGGTTTGGCAGTGCACACGGGATAGAGCTCTGCTAGAGCCACGGCCTCTCACCTTTCACCTTTCCTACATGTCCCTCCAGGGCCTAATCGACAGGAAGTCACAACAGTGCCACACGTTGGCAGTCAAGAGGTTACATGGTATATTCCCCCAAGACACAGCAATGAACTCACTGCTGCAACATCGTCACCTACTTAGAAAAAACTGTATTCCTGTCGCATACTCAGGGGTTTTAAAAGGCTAATTTATTGAAGCTTATCAAAGAAAACACTGTCTCTGGGTTTGTACTCTGAAATAACAAACCTGGGCTGTTTATCCTGGGCGTGGGGTGGGTTTAAATGAGCCAGTGTTCGTCTGGTGACTGCTGCATTGGTGCCTAACGCTCCTGTAGCACCGTCTGACCTGTAGAGTGTAAAATAGTCACGAGGCACAGGTCACACACATCACACACAGATGCATACATGCAGACACACATGGATACACACACACAAAGATACACACACGCGCACACGCAGACACACACAGACATTCACAGATACACCCCCATGCACAGATACACACACACACACAGAAGATGCACACACAGACACATGCACAGATACACATACATGCACACACACACACAGATACACACACACACACACACACACACGTGCCTGAGAGGAGTGCTGCAGTGCTCCCAGTGCAGGCGTGCAGGTGGAACTTGTGGAATGGTGCTAACTTTAGATGCGCAATAAAGGGAACGAAAGCTTATTCGTCCTTGTCTGGTGCTGCCTGTACGTGTTCACATTGCTTCAGGGGCTGCCAGGAGCAAAGAAAACCCTCACATGCACACACACACACACACACACACACACACACACACACACACACACACACACACACACACACATACACACACACACACACACACACACACAGATAGCCAGGGGCAAGGAGAGCCCTCACACACACACACACACACACACACACACACACACACACACACACACACACACACACACACACACACACACACACATACACACACACACATACACACACACACACACACACACACACACACACACACACACACACATACACACACACACACACACACACACACACACACACACACAGATATCCAGGGGCAAGGAGAGCCCTCACAGACACACACACACACACACACACACACGCACACACGCACACACACACACACACAGATATCCAGGGGCAAGGAGAGCCCTCACAGACACACACACACACCCTCACAGACACACAAGAGAAGATGTAGTCTGTGAAGCTGATAAGACGGAACGGAACACAAACTCCTGGATGCTGCACAAAAGTCATAAACAAACCCGCTATCACCTCCCCTGTCTCATAGTCTCTGGCTCCCTCTCCCCCGCTCCTTCCTTTCACTATGAAAAAGAGAGAGAGAAAGAGAGCAGTCTGTTAGTCCTCCTCCCCGTATCCCAGCATCCCTGTGCGTTATTGCACAGTTAATTCCCATAACTGCAAATTTAAACAACCTCTCAGACGAAATCATTTAAATAGCGGCCACAACTACACTGCCTGGCCAAAAAAAAAGTCGCACGCTCTAATATTTCGTTGGACTGCCTTTTGCTTTGATTACAGCGCGCATTCATCGTGGCATTGTTTCAACAACCTTATGCATCGTCACGACATTTATTTCCATCCAGAGTTGCAGTCATTTTTGGCCGAGATCTTGTATTGACGACGGGAGAGTCGAACCACTCCGTAAAGTCTTCTCCAGCACATCCCAAAGACCCAAAGACCCTTCTCCAGCACATCCCTTTCAATGGGGTTAAGGTCAGGACTCTGGTGGCCAATTCTTGTGTGAAACTGATTCCTCATGCTCCCTGAACCACTCTTTCACAATTTGAGCCCGATGAATCTTGGCATTGTCGTCCTGGAATATGCCCATTGATGGGATAACCTGGTCATTCAGTACATTCAGGTACTCAGCTGACTTCATTTTATTGCTGCATAACGTTGCTGAGCATAGACCTGACAAATTGAAGCAACCCCAGATCATAACACTGCCTCCAGAAGCTTGTACAGTGGGCACTATGCATGACGGGTGCAACGGCGCCAGGCAGTGTACTTTGGTGCTCTTTGATTCAACAATTTATCTAGCGACCAGAACTGATGTAACCACGGATTTAACTATTTAATTACCAACTGTAACTGGATTTAAGCATTTACCTTGTGACCACAACCCGTTATATTCAACCATTAATTAGTTATTTATCAATTATTAGAGTGACTGTAACCCCCGAGTTTTTCATTTTCCCCAAATGACGAGGCAAGGAGAATGTGTTCTAATGCTCTCCGAGGTGGTGTGCTAGTTATAATAATCTGCCTAAGGCAAAAAAAACCTAAAAGACACTTTTAGCTTTTTTTAGCAAAACACTTTTAGCTTTAATAACAGTGGAGAAATTGTCATTAGTAAGCCTGTAGCGACAAATATCACTGTAATAGATAAAATATATCTGGTTGTTCATTCATGAGGCTTAATTGGACAGGGGGGGGATTTACAAAATAAACATCACTTCTGAATTGGTTATACAGCCTATGGTTATATCACTAGTTTTCAGGCACATTTATGCTAGCAACCTGCCAGGAAATTCCCAATTCTATAGATTTTTCTTGTAAATGATTCACATGCTTATGGGAAAGTCTGTTTCGGTAATCCCCAGAAATCCTTATTCCTGTAACAATGATACAGATGGGATTGCTTTTTTATACTTTTGGATACACAAGGGTTGCCAATGGCCATTATGGGATTACAGAGACACAGTGATAATTTCAATAGACTTCTACGACTATAAGTTATTATTATTATTATTATTATTATTATTATTATTATTAACAAATATTCAGACTACACATAAAAAATGCAAATGCACCCAATGCAAATTGTCCAGTTTTTAAAATATTGTTTTGTGGATTAAAGAAAATGAATGTGACCTAAATTAATTTCAACTAATTTAGTCAAGACGTTGTTCGTCACACAAGTCTCAAAATGACACAAAAGGAATCACTCAGAAGCAAAATGACTCATATCTTGGCAATCTGACTTTGTTCCCTAGAGCAGCGGCTTCGCCAGCAGATTGATAGCGGGGGGAAAGTGAGAATCTGTCGACAGGAAGGCGGCTATAAATAGGCCGATTGTTACAGGCCACGCAAATCGGCAGGAATGGCCTAGGTGGGGTCTTCAGGAAGAGGAGGGCAGGGACGGCCAGGGAGATCAGCATTGTGTTAGCAGCGTTGTC
Organism: Ilyophis sp. 1 JC-2022; assembly: GCA_022702515.1. NCBI lineage: Eukaryota > Metazoa > Chordata > Actinopteri > Anguilliformes > Synaphobranchidae > Ilyophis > Ilyophis sp. 1 JC-2022. Next base: position 11,868,397 of record CM040400.1, on the reverse strand, counting down.
CGTGCTGACCTTAGCACCGACCTGACAGAGAGGAGGTGGAGATCAGCATTCATCAGAGATGAAGTCACGTGATTTCTGCGCTGTTAAGCTTGCTCATAGGCCTTAACATTATTATGTTAAGCTACAGAAATTACTTTCTGTTTTTTGTCCAGCTTGAATTTCAGTTATTTTCAAAATGAGGAATTTAACATAATGGTGTGCATCTATGCATAATGTGGTTTAGTCACCTCATACACACACACACACACACAAACACAAAAACACACAAACCTCTCATTCCTCAGCAGTGTAAAACTATTTCGGGGTTAAAAGGGCAAAGACACTCAATGTCAATATCAAGCAATTAAATGAAAACAAGGCACATAAACCAAAAAAAAATCAACTAACTTATAAATGCAGACCTGCCTGTGTGAGATAAGACAATTAAGAACCTTTTCCCCAGCTAACCCCCCACCCCACGGTTCACCATCACAATATTCCCCCTGGTCCGTATCATGTGGTTGTCCCGATTTTATTGCCTAATCTGGTCACCCTAATTCCTGCACTTGCCGTGGGCATTAAATAAGCACAGAGCAGTTATAAGCACGGTCACCATGTGAACAGAATGGCAGTTGCTTCTCTCCTCTGATCCATCGTTATTTACGTCGCCATGGACTCGGTTGTTACCAGAAGCTCGTCGTTTGCGGCACGCGACCCAACAATGCCGTTCTTCTTCGCTGCGTGCCCCGGCTCCGCTGCAATTTACCGCTGCTTGACGCGCAATTACCCACACGTGCCATTCATCAGGAATTCTTCTATGACACGATGAGCCGGGACAGTGCAATCCGGAGCCCACGGAACATTGTGGGTTGGACGCCTTGGCCTAAACATTTTTGTTATACCCTTGAGCAAGTTTCCCAAGTCAAAATGACTCCCGATGCTGAACCTGCAAAACGGTGAGCTTTTTAAACAGAGCTAAGACACCCTTTGAACACTAAGGGCATAACTGTTTGCTCGGTCCCACAATGTGGCTTAAACAATTAAATTAAAAGCAATTAATTCATCACATCTCTTACTGTGGACTAACAAACTGAAACTGCCTGAGGGGTTGAGACAAAGGATAAACCAGAGCTGGAAAATTCAGGTTCAGAAAGTAAAAGTCTTCCCCAGTATTTTGTTCTAATCACCTGGATTTGCTAATTAGCACAATTTTTCAGAGATAGAACTAATTAGTGAAATCAGCTGATGGAATTCATGAGTGGAAGAAAAACATGGCAGGACATTTACTTTCTGACCCCTGGACTTTCCACCTCTGGGATAAGGGCACCTGCTGTCCCCAGCAAACCGCCCCAAAGAGCTTCCTTTCTGGCGGCAAAAGACAAGAACCAATGAACAATCAATTTCACAACATGCAAGATTTTTTTGTTTAAAATATTTGCCACTTTAAACAAGGAAGATGGCCTAGGTTAATGGTGCGTTATCTCTTCTGTTACAAGGGACTGGTTACACGTGCGTGAGCTAAGCACTGGAATGAGCTTAACTAGGGACTAATTACTTCTCAATTTATGGTAATATGCAATGATTTGATTTAATCAGCAGCTAATAAGGCTGTGCTGTTCACTGTCACAACAAATTTTAAATTGTGACCAAAAAATTTATTTATGTTTTATTTAAATGTGGTGCAGAAAAAGCATGCCATGCCCCATTACCCTTGGTGCATGCTACCATTAAAGGTCAGGGTTGGACTCTGGTGCTTTTGAAATCCCTCTGATTATTGTTCAGCTGATGTTACTCCAACCATCCTACCTTTATCCGTTTTATCTCCCCGATAAACCTTTTAGGTAATCCCCAGTCACAGTCTGGGGTCTCTAGGAGAGAGGTCCACCCGGCTACAGAGCTCAGCGCTTTCTCAAGGTGACAAACGCCCCCCCCCCCCAAATGTCTTAAAAAATAAAAAACAAGATGGCTGCTGACTAGTGGATCTGGAAGAGAAGCTCACAGAAAAGCGAATTCTATTGATTCTACATTCCACAACTGGGGGGGGGGGGGGGGGGGGGGGGGGTGGTGGTGGAGGGGGTCAAGTCAAAACCGCTGGTGAGATTAGGAGATTAGGACATCACAAGGGGATTGACTTTCAGATTGCATCCCATTGATCGTTACCGGATTTGTGCGGGGAGGGACCGACTTTAATTTGAGACGCCGTTCTGGCTCCAAAAGTCCTGTCAGGACGGGTTTGTCGCGAGCAGTGGGACAGGGGGAAAGGACACGGCCGGGTCGCTTCCAGAAAATTCCTTTCTATTTTCAGGCCCAGCTGGGCAAAGTCAGCTTTTCTTGCTCATATCTGCCCCAGAAAAACAGTGTATTCCCCTCGGGCCACACGCGAGGTGCACAGGATCGCATCCATCACCACCGCATGACAGGAAATAGGCCGTTTCCTTTAGGAGGTTGAGAATAACTTAATTTTGCCACATCCGTTAACAAAAAACTTTTTTTTTTTTTCCCCCATGTAAGTGGACTAACAATGATTGGGACATTAATATGGGTTATCATCACTCAGTCACCGATCATTGCATTGCTTCCTAGACCCTGCTACATGTATGGTGTTGATCTTAGTAGGGTGCCAAACTGATAAAAGCACATTTTCCCTCTCTTCTAAATGTATACACAAGAGTTAAGATAAAAGGAGAGAAGAGAGACAGAAAGAGAGGGAGCGAGAAAGGCTGAGTAAGACAGAGAGGACAGGACAGGGTCAAAGGCAGACAGACAGACAGACAGACAGACAGGCAGAAAGAGACAGAGCTGAAAGAAGGTGTGGTAGAAGAGGATGTTTGTTGGCTCAGTACGGGGGGACTTGCTGCCAAACCGGAATTTGCAAAGGAAGGACGGGATGCTGCCCGCGGCCTTATCACGCAAAGGCTTTCGCCTCTGTGCCGCTGCGCTGCTCCTCCTGATCACAACAACAACGCTGTCCCCCCCACAAGATAACCTACACAACAGATGGGGGAGCCAGGAACCACATCCCAACCTCCCAGCGTCCTGTCAGACAGAGGCCAAACCAAACAAAGCCACAGCAGCCTCACAAAGCCCCAGAACTGCTTTACAGCTGTGTGTGTGTGTGTGTGTGTGTGGGTGTGTGTGTGTGTTGCTGTGTGTGTGTGTGTGGGGGGGGGGGGGGGGAGATGCGCTGCTGTGCTACAGGTTTCTTCACACCCGAGATAAGCGGGAAAATAGCCAATCCCCAAACAGAAGAGCCTCTCTTCGGTCCAGTCCCAGGTGACAATGGTGTTTTTGGCGGAAGGAGGCAGATCTGATACCTCTGCTTGAATCCCCTCTGTACTTCTTATTTTCCCCTTGTAATGCGGGGGGGTAGTTGCCATGGGTTAGACTTCCACCCTTTCTTTCTCTTTGTCTCCGGTCAGAAGCTCAGAAACAGAATAAAGTAGGCGTTTCTGGGCGACTGTAAGGTAAATACCATTACAGTGGCATCTCACACTTAGTATAGCATACCATATAATTAATGTGACAAGCTCTCACCATTTTGATTTCAGCCAATGGTGGCAAGCCTGCCCACGCTGGTCATGTGACATAGGGCCTAGTGAGAGCATTCTTTGCCCCCACCCCACCCCCCCTTTAAAATTCCGCATTTTTCTTATGCATACAAAACTTTTATCCCCTAAGCACATATGCACTTACTCAACCTAACCACACAGTTCGGCCTCAGAAAGAGGCCAGGTGAGGGCATGTTAAAGACCAGACCGGCTGAGCCAAAAACAAGAGGAACATGAACTGCAATAAAATGAGAGATTAAGAGCTTCCCCTGTCTGCAGTCCCTCTCTCCCTCTCCTAGACCCATCCGAGGACAGAGACCAGTCTTCCCACAGAAACTATGATTAGGGGGTGTGAGAGATATGGGGCATGTCTGCCTAAATCAGGGGTGTACAAGGGCCAATCCATTTCAGGATTTTCTGATCTTCTGCACTTAATGAGCTCAATTTATATAAGTACCAGCTACAGCCCCAGACTGCCAGTGTATCCTAAATATTTTACTGTGGTTAAGTACACAAGGGAACCAGCTTAGTTTATAGAGCTGTCAGAAACCAAAAAATAAGGTAATTGGTTGGAACAAAAACCAGCACACAGACCGGCCCTCCAGGAGCGGAATTGTGCACCCCCGCCCAGTCTAAAGGGAGGGTTGGCATGTGCTGGGGGAATCTATGTAAACAGGAGAGAAACCCCAGGGAGCCAGGGGGTACCCACACCTGCTGGCTTACACTCTCGAAATAAATGTACAGTGGAGGTACATTTTTGTTCTTTAAGGAGCTAATTTCCCAAATGTACCCTGCAATACTGTTCTATTTTGGTACTAATAAGTTCCTTTTACAAAAAAAAGATACAAATTAATTATGTATTGAAGTATGGGGTACAATCGTATGTACAGTTGAAGTCTGAAGTTTACATACACTTAGGTTGAAGTCATTAAAACAAATTTTTAACCACTCCACAGATTTCATGTTAACAAGTCAATTAGGACATCTACTTTGTGCATGACATTTTTGTCATTTTTCCAACAATTGTTTACAGACAGATTATTTCACTTTTAATTCACTATATCACAATTCCAGTGGGTCAGAAGTTTACATACACTGAGTTGACTGTCTTTAAAATGTTTTATTTTTAATATTTGGTTGCATATCCTTTGCATGCCATGACTTCCTGATGTCTGTGACCCAACAACATCAAAAAACTCTTGATATCTTATTTTCTGGTACTCTTACAAGCGATACTATAACGTCTCTGCATTTGAATGGATCTCTATGGGAATTGGGGGGGGGGGTGGGACTAGATTTAGCTGTACATTACACTGGAACAGTATGAAAACACATGGTTGGCTAAATGGCTGTAAGTCATCAAGGGTCTGACGTATCAAACAAGCCATAACCCATCAGAGAGAGAGAGAGAAAATTTTGTGTGAATAGCTGGGAGTGTTACAAGTGAAAGAGTGTTACGGCCTTGGACTTGGATCCAGAAGATTCCAGATCGATGAGCTAACAACTTTCAGCCCCCAGCTCTGGTCATACAGGGTCCCTGCAGTGTTTCTGATGGTTCAAACATGGTTCAGGTTCAAGGACATTATTTGTAAATGAATCATCCTTAAAAAGTCCCTCCTAACATTGTGTTACTGAAACTCCAGTCATTGCAGTGTAGCCCGTTCATAAGTGAAACTGAATGCTCACTTCTGGCGCAGGGTGCTGATGCCACCGAATTAGTGTTATGCAAAGTTATTTCAGATTTTTCTTTAGAAGGTATTCGTACCTGTTAACGGAGGTAAATTTTTTTATGAATAAACCCACAGAAACAGTCACATTTATCTGTTTTGAATGGATACTTTGTCCCATTGACCTTGATGCTGTCAACGGTGTCTAGACGCTTTGTGAATCACAGCACATTACGACGCTCATCCCGTAATACCCATTGGCTGTGGAAAAATCCACAAAATCGTGCACAAAAATAATGTGCCATTTATTTTGTGCATGAACTCTCTTTGGGAGAGTGGGGAGCTCTTTGTGAAAATGAATCCACAGGAGGCAGATAGCCAGAGGTTATTGTGCAAAACTGATAACCATAATGCAAACCTGCCTGTTTTCACAAAATGATAAATTCGGATGTGTCACCAGACATGTGTTAGTGTTTAATGTAATTAATCTATCCCTGAACCCTACTATTCCTTACATACATATCAATTTTGCAGTCCTAAGTGTGTGTGTGGGGAGGGGATCTTGGGGGCGTGGTGGTTGGGGTAGGCATCAGGCCCTATAACCAGAGGGTAAGCGGGGGTCAGGGTTCAAATCCTGGATCAGGCACATGCCCTTGAGCCATGCCAAAAATGGCTTCAGTTTATATTTTATTTTTCTGTTCAAAACATGTAATATGTCTGTAATCATATAATGCATGAAATAACACAAAGGCAGCTATCGCTGACATGACTAATTCAATAAAGGACAGTGTATGGATAAGCTGTGGCAGGATTTAATCCATGAAAAAGAGTGTGCATCCATCTCCAGTCTTTTCAAAAGCAGCAGACCCCTTCCATTAAAGGACTGTTTGCTCTGTGAAATCATTTAAAATCCTGTGAAATATTTTTGCAACAAACAAAGAAGAAAAAATAAATAAATAAAATCCTGTAAACCTGATAACACTCTGCCAAAATGATCCTGTAAACCTGATGACACGCTGCCAAAATTATCCTGTAAACCTGATAACACTGCCAAAATGATCCTGTAAACCTGATAACACTGCCAAAATGATCCTGTAAACCTGATAACACTGCCAAAATGATCCTGTAAAGCTGATAACACTGCCAAAATGATCCTGTAAACCTGATAACACTGCCAAAATGATCCTGTAAACCTGACAACACTGCCAAAATGATCCTGTAAACCTGATAACACTGCCAAAATTATCCTGTAAAGCTGATAACACTGCCAAAATGATCCTGTAAACCTGATAACACTGCCAAAATGATCCTGTAAACCTGACAACACTGCCAAAATGATCCTGTAAACCTGATAACACGCTGCCAAAATTATCCTGTAAACCTGATAACACTGCCAAAATGATCCTGTAAACCTGATAACACTGCCAAAATGATCCTAGAAACCCGATAACATTGCCAAAATGATCCTGCAAACCTGATAACACTGCCAAAATGATCCTGTAAACCTGATAACACTGCCAAAATGATCCTGTAAACCTGATAACACTGCCAAAATGATCCTGTAAAGCTGATAACACACTGCCAAAATGATCCTGTAAACCTGATAACACTGCCAAAATGATCCTGTAAACCTGATAACACTGCCAAAATGATCCTGTAAAGCTGATAACACACTGCCAAAATGATCCTGTAAACCTGATAACACTGCCAAAATGATCCTGTAAACCTGACAACACTGCCAAAATGATCCTGTAAACCTGATAACACGCTGCCAAAATTATCCTGTAAACCTGATAACACTGCCAAAATGATCCTGTAAACCTGATAACACTGCCAAAATGATCCTAGAAACCCGATAACACTGCCAAAATGATCCTGTAAACCTGATAACACTGCCAAAATGATCCTAGAAACCTGATAACACTGCCAAAATGATCCTGCAAACCTGATAACACTGCCAAAATGATCCTGTAAACCTGATAACACTGCCAAAATGATCCTGTAAACCTGATAACACTGCCAAAATGATCCTGGAAACCCGATAACACTGCCAAAATGATCCTGCAAACCTGATAACACTGCCAAAATGATCCTGCAAACCTGATAACACTGCCAAAATGATCCTGTAAACCCGATAACACTGCCAAAATGATCCTGTAAACCCGATAACACTGCCAAAATGATCCTGTAAACCCGATAACACTGCCAAAATGATCCTGCAAACCTGATAACACTGACAAAATGATCCTGTAAACCTGATAACACTGCCAAAATGATCCTGTAAACCTGATAACACTGCCAAAATGATCCTGGAAACCCGATAACACTGCCAAAATGATCCTGCAAACCTGATAACACTGCCAAAATGATCCTGCAAACCTGATAACACTGCCAAAATGATCCTGTAAACCCGATAACACTGCCAAAATGATCCTGTAAACCCGATAACACTGCCAAAATGATCCTGTAAACCCGATAACACTGCCAAAATGATCCTGCAAACCTGATAACACTGCCAAAATGATCCTGTAAACCTGATAACACTGCCAAAATGATCCTGTAAACCTGATAACACTGCCAAAATGATCCTGGAAACCCGATAACACTGCCAAAATGATCCTGCAAACCTGATAACACTGCCAAAATGATCCTGTAAACCCGATAACACTGCCAAAATGATCCTGTAAACCCGATAACACTGCCAAAATGATCCTGTAAACCCGATAACACTGCCAAAATGATCCTGTAAACCCGATAACACTGCCAAAATGATCCTGTAAACCTGATAACTCTGCCAAAATGATCCTGTAAACCCGATAACACTGCCAAAATTATCCTGTAAACCCGATAACACTGCCAAAATGATCCTGTAAACCAGATAACATTGCCAAAATGATCCTGTAAACCTGATAACACTGCCAAAATGATCCTGTAAACCTGATAACACTGCCAAAATGATCCTAGAAACCCGATAACACTGCCAAAATGATCCTGTAAACCTGATAACACTGCCAAAATGATCCTGTAAACCTGATAACACTGCCAAAATGATCCTGTAAACCTGATAACACTGCCAAAATGATCCTGTAAACCTGATAACACTGCCAAAATGATCCTGTAAACCTGATAACACTTTGCCAAAATGATCCTGTAAACCTGATAACACTGCCAAAATGATCCTGTAAACCCAATAAGACTGCCAAAATGATCCTGTAAACCTGATAACACTGCCAAAATGATCCTGTAAACCTGATAACACTGCCAAAATGATCCTGTAAACTTGATAACACTGCCAAAATGATCCTGTAAACTTGATAACACTGCCAAAATGATCCTGAAAACTTGATAACACTGCCAAAATGATCCTGTAAACCCGATAACATACTGCCAAAATGATCCTGTAAACCTGATAACACTGCCAAAATGATCCTGTAAACCTGATAACACTGCCAAAATGATCCTGTAAACCTGATAACAATCTGCCAAAATTATCCTGTAAACCTGATAACACTGCCAAAATGATTGTGCTTAGCGTGAAAACCCTTTTTAACGGGCAGGGAAAAAAGATGGAGATAAAAAAATCTGTGCTGTCATTAACCTGTGAGATTTGGTGAGGGCAAGCTGTTAATCTCCTCCGTGCAGCCCAACAGTACCACTGTTTGAGCTGCTGAAACCTGATAATTACAGCTTCAACAGAGTACACCCCCCAGCGGTAAAAGGTTCACTGACATTCCCCGACTGACATCAGCCCAATGCACCGAATTGCTGACACATGAAAACACTCCACAGAGAGGAAAGAAATGCAAAAAAAAGGTTTTTCTGGGTGGTCTTAACGGAATAGCACCAATGGGGGTGCTCCTCAGTCCAGTCATGTGACCTACCACGGTCTGAGGCTTTGCCCCAGGGGTTACTGACAGTGGTGCCAGAGCTGAGCGGGAGACGAGGGGCGACTTACGGTCGCTGCTCTCTGATTAATGTGTCCCCTTCTCCATTTGTTGCCTCCCATTCCATTTATTGGGGACATATAAAGCAATATATAAGGCAATATATAAACAATAAGAACTTTCAGTCTTAGATTACAGGTAGACAGAACCCAGGGCATTGTGCACAATCATCTCTGAGCATATTAAACGTGAGACCACAGACAGAGAATTTCAATCAATATTACAGCACGGGCAGTCGTGCAAAGCAAGTCGTTTTGCTGAAGCTGGTCTTACACTCAGTTTTAAGTAGATATCCACTGATTTCAGAGCTTCATTATATCTTCAAAAACACGTTCAACCCCCCCCCCCCCCCCCACAGGCCCCATATGACACTAAACACTTCATTTTCTCACAGATAATGGAAGAAGTCTGGGGCAAGAGAGAGAATAAAGGCAGTGAAAAGGCCTCAAATGATACTGGGGAGTAATACTTTAGCGGAGAGTCCTTTGATAGATGAGCCTATTCTATTGGCCCTATGGAATGGAGTAGGGGTAGAGAATGAAACCATAGCTTTCTACATAGCAGCACCGAGCTTTGATTGCCATTTTTAAACATTTAACCCTTTGAAGAGTAAGTGTTTGAGAACTCCATTACCAGTAGTGTTACATCTGCATTAGAATGTTAAGTTAATAATTTGATCTTACATTAAATAGTTAAGAATGGAGTAAGTGACAGAAATTTTATTCTTCTTTAATTGAGTTGTTATCTTGTCATTTGTCCATCCATGTAAACTGTACGATTACGGTGAAAACGTTCAGGTAATCGAATGCTGAAAAAACCCATCTGGGTTGCACTGATTCATGAGCTGGGCCACAACTGGCCAGTGAACTGGGCGTTCCGGTTCAAGGCTCTGTTACCTGACCATGTGTGCATGATGCCGCAGAGACATGTAAGAAGATCTCTGTGTGTAGAGGGGGTGTGCTGCATGTAGGCACCAAGGTTCTCTATGTCCTGATCCAGCTGGTGCAGTTTCATCATCAACACCAACATGGAGTCCAAACGAGAACGCTCCCGCTCTCCATCACACATCTCCATGCAAGACAAGAAAGAGAACACAGGTAAACACAGGAGAAAGTGCACAGGTAAACACAGGAAAGAGGAAAGAGACAGGTAAATGTAGGACAGAGGACACAGGTCAACATAGGAGAGCGAATACAGGTAACATAAGGGAGAGAGGACGCAGTATAAACAAAACTGTGGCTTTAACAACAAAAGTGGCTTTACCATGAATTACAGGATGTGCCCTGATGTTCAGAACATTAAAGACAAAAACATCACAAGAAAGATTATAACTTCTGTAAACTTGGTTTCAAAAAGCCTTGCTTTCAGGTTGGGGGTGATACACTGACAATGCTGCCAAGGGTTGTTCTCCGGGGGCCACTGAAATCTTATCTTACTCTGGTAGTGAGTCTGTGTGAACAGTTAGGTAGTGAGGTCACATGTAGAAATCATAACAAGGGCTAGATTAGCACCTGTATGTCCGGTGCCAGGGAATTTTTCACAGCAAATCATGTCCCACACAGGAAGATTTTCCATTGTTGCCAAAGTTTTGGGTTCAATCCACCAGCACAGCCCACAATATTGCTACTTTGACAAGTCAGCATGTCTTATTGAATTCTGAACTTTGACCTTTCTGGCTGTTCTTTCTCAATGAACCATTTTGCTTCCAAAAACTTTGCTGCCGAATTTCCGACAAGACAACAAAAATAAAATAAAAAAGTAAAAACATTATTGTTGAGTGAAGCAAGTATTGTTTGTATTGTAAAATATATATTGTTTCCGGCACACATTCATTATTTTAGTTTTTTGTGAAGATTCTGTTGAATACAGAAAATAGGTAAAACCCTTGGCTTACTAATACATGCTCCAGGGACGTTAGCTGATGTTTTGCTTGTTGTCTTATGAATCAAGTGAAACAAAACTTTCCTCACAGTTTACACGTGAGACACTGTAAGGCATGAAAGCTTAAAATCATCCCAGTAGATCATAGATTCTACCGTCACAGCTTGTCTGAAGCTCACATAGAATTTTAATGACCTCAGTGTTTTAGTCCAACTCTTCACCAATAAAGACTGACACCGTCCCTCACATTATAGTGTTCAGAATGTGATGAACAGTACAGCCGCTCATAGTGTTCAGAATGTGATGAACAGTACAGCCGCTCAGAATGTGATGAACAGTACAGCCGCTCATAGTGTTCAGAATGTGATGAACAGTACAGCCGCTCATAGTGTTCAGAATGTGATGAACAGTACAGCCGCTCAAAAAACATTCCTGTTATTTGTTCCAGGTTTGTTGGACGAGTGTTTCTAAGACGTTCTGTACTCTCGGAATTAGATTTGTTTGTGTACAGCGTTCTTGTTTCTTCATGCGTCGTTTGACCTGCTCATGCTCGCGGCTGGCTCTCTTTTCCCAGTCACCATCTTTCCACTGCCATGTCCTTGCCAGCATTACGCAGGGATGACCAAAGCATCACGGCGGTCACGTTTCCTCGACATCTCTCACATCGCGCCGTGCTTGACCTTATTCCGTAATTCCCTCAGGAGTGGAATGTGGGTCAGCTTTAGAGATCTGGAACGGCGAACAATTGTCCGATTCAACAAACAGCGGTTATTTTTTCCACGAAGGGTCACCACGCCACTCCACCAAAAAGCATGTGCCGGTGCCTTTCCATTCTCCACAGCACTTATGCAGTATTTCTGTGACAAAGAGAGCTCTGTGTGAGCTGCCCTGGACAAACCCCTGTCACCACCGGCCCTCTGGTAGAGTAACCGCTGACGCGGAATGCGGTGAGAAAGAGGTGAAGGTGTGGAGGAGGTTCCGGAACATCGGGAGAACCCGTGGGTGTGATCAGCAGCACGGAATGATTCCGGAGCTCTTGGAAACACCTTCCAAACCGCCATGGTGTTGAACGGTGTTAAAGTGCCGTTGTCGGGGCTGAGGTGGGTGAAGGCAGGGGACATTATGAGGAAGCTGCTGTCCACGGTTTGTGACTATGTGGTGCGTCTCACCCATCTGATATGCACAACCGGTGACCGTTTCCAGACTAAATTAATTCTCTACACAAAGCATGGTTCTGTGCATTTCTATACAGAGTGCATATAGGCACAACTGGGTCATAAAGGCAAGAGCGAGAAGAGGACCGTTATGCAATCGTGCGCTTTTGCCTGCTGGAACACCCTGGCATAGTTTTGGAGGTGGTGTGCTTTCATGCTTCAGCCCAAGGTCCTGGACTGTGACACATGTCTGTGCATACAAAGAGGACTCTTTATACCTCTGTCACACACACACATACACATGTGTACACACACACACACACACAAACACATACACATGTGTATGTACACACACATACACATGTGTACTTCACACAAACATGCACACACACATATACACGTGTACACACACACACACACATACTGTACATGCACACACACATACACACATGTACACACACATGCACATACACGTGTGTACACACACACACAGGCACACACGTGTACATACACATACACATACACATGTGTACACACACACATACACACACACACACACACACACACACACAGCACAGTATTTATATGAACACCTGAAATTAAAAAAAGTGCCCTTAAACTGTAACAATGCTGAGAGTGGGCTTATACCATTTTTTTGAATACAAACACTGTTAAAAGCTTATAATAAAAAAAAAATGTCGACTCAATGTAACAAAAGAAGAATGCCCTCAAAAACAATGAAGGCATTGCAGTAATCAAAAAAAGACAATAATTTGAAGTTGCCCTAGTTTGTTCTCCTATTGAAAACAGATTTTTCTTCTACAGCATGCTGCAAAAATACTAGTCATTAAAACTAGATGAAGGCAGGAAATATTGTTTTTCTTTGCCCTCAGATAGACTTTGATTCCGTTTGAGGACTATAGCCATTGTTAGCGCTTTTTGCCCACGATGGGGGCTTTCCTCTCAAGACAACAAGGACAGGAAGTTGGTGCAAAAATGGACAGGAAGTTGGTGTCTCATGTCAGATGCTTGATCTGCTGCTCAAAAATACTGTTCAAACATCCGGTACATACTTCTCCATCTGCCATTTGAGCTACATTTCAAAATAACTTCCAAAAACATGGGCTCCTGAACGGTTCAGTTGACAAAAGCAATATTCAATAGGAGGTGCTTGGTGAAGCCCTTTAACAATAACCCGGTATCCACAGCAGTGGGACACTATTGGCCTTGCCCCACTAGGAATAAGGGTGGGTTTATGTCTTCCAGGGTTCCTCAGGTGTCTGTTATGTTATTTCCTCTTCACAGGACAGGTGATAACAGGTCACATGTTAAATATGTTGTCAGTGAGAAAAATGTATCTCCTTCAATCAGCTCTTGTGTAGTACCATGGAAACTGTAGTTTGTGAAATAGTTAGTTGCACGCTGGTGAGTACATCAGCGGAGCACACGTGTTTAGCTGCAGTGTGCCTGGTGTTTTGACTGACCATTACACTGCAGGTCTAACTTTTTGTTGTTTTTCATTGCTATTTTCAATTTTAAACTCATAAAAGAAATTTATTGGAGTGATTGTTCAAGGTATGATAGTTATTTACCAGTGAGGTTTACAGCCCATGTCATACTCTAACATAGCAGCAAACTATAAATTTATATGACGTGATAAAATGGCATCAAACACATCACCAGTGCTGTACTGGATTTTCACTGGTCTGTGACAGAGAATTTTCAGCAACCAAACATATTTATGAAAATTAATCTTTGTGTTTGACAACTGGACCAAAAATCTGGGTAGGACAGCCAGCGTAGGGATATTAAATTTAAAAAACTAAAATCACTTGTCTATAACTTTCAGTGCTAAAAAGGTCACAGGTTTAAAGAAGTGTTTTTTTTCCCATTGTAGAACTTTCCAGATTGATTGGGTGCTCTTGCAAAAAAGCCTTTGTCCCACATTAGCACTACTAATGATAACAATTAAAGCTCTATCAGTAATTCAGACATTGGGATATAGGCGTAATAAAATAAATAGTTCCACCTTATATTACGGCATAATACAGATGCCAATGCTAGTGACGAAGAAGAGGAAGATTATTGATGTTGTTACTATCATTATGACCGTTATTAATAGAAGGGTTTTCCTGTAGCGGATGGCTGCAAGGCTACATACAGAATGCGAGCAAGTGAACATTGGTTTGGCGCATATTGAGAGCTGATACGGGATCAGTTTGTACTGAGGGGATCAGGGGGGTGAGGGAGTGGCCAAACAGCCAGGAACAGATCCCAGGTCAGGTCTGCTCCCCTTTGCTCTCTCTTTTCCAGCCTCCCTGACATAACAGAGCTTATACTGACCTCAGGTGGTCCATTTGCATAAATACATGCGGCACAGTCGTACGCGTAGAGAACACAAGCAAAATTTACAGCGCAAAACACCCAAACCATGTGGCCAGGTACCTTGCGCCACATTCCTAAGTCCTCTGGAGCGTGCGCATGCGTGCGCGTGTGTGTGTGTGTGTGTGAGTGCAGTGCGTGTGTGTGTGTGTTTGCGTTTATATATGGCACAAGAACTGCAGTCATTTCAATACGCCTTTTAACTATATATATGCAATTCTGCCACGTGCAGCATAATTCAATGCATTTTGTCGTACATTAATTTGTACAAAAGGACAAATGCAGAGCGTTTAGAGCGACCTCAGGCCCACTGCTGTAATCCTGTAGATCTGACTCAGCATCGGCAGAAATTAAATGGAAAAAAATAAACAGCGCAGGGTTTTTGAAATGGGGGGGAAAAAAGTGCATAAATTTGTATTCCAGGTTCCAGCGATAGTAGAATGAACTCATGAATAATTTATTTACGAGCCCCGTTCCCACATACCGTATGTTTTTACCTCATTTGCGAAATGGGTGAGGGTAGAAGAGTAAATAGCCCACAATTCCTTTGTCCGTTATTTTGCGAAACTCAGCGCTTGACAGAGTACATCACGAAATGGAACAATACGTCTTCATCAGTATCAACACGTCCAACCAGTCAGCACTCATATTTACAACTGCTGACTGATAAAAAAAAAACAAGCTTGGATATTATTTATTCTGTACAGAAGGCCATATGTGAACACAACTAAACATTACAAAAGATGATAAAAAAAAGTTTTTCACTACACACTAGTTGCATCAGTTTGCATTTTAGTTTTCGTTTTTGGCCTGAGAAGCCAGATGAAAAGCCTTTGGATCTTAGAGGTCTTTGGATCTCAGGCATCCAATAACCAGCTGGGAACCCTGTGGGAGAATTGTGATTTTAATACAAGTGCTGGTACCCCCATGTGCCCTCCCCTCCCCTGCCAAATCATTACCCCAGCTGTGGCTGCCCCCAAAACCTTCGCACCCCGCAGAAAGACAGATGGTCACACCTTTGTCCCATCATAATGTGACACAGTGGTCAGCAGTGCACTGGACTCAGTGCCAGTGGGTTGTGGGCATCAATCCTAGGTAATGTGCCTTTTGGCAAGGTCAACTGTTCAGAAAAAATCCAGTTTTAAAATCAATTCCGACTTTACATATACACTATGCATTGCACCCATACAATATTACATTTATTATATAACAGAGAGGTGTTCAAAGGTAGAGCTACCGAATGCAATGCAGTCGCATAAAACGGAACTGGATGCTAGCGGGTGTTAAAATCGTAAAACTATTCGAGAGATGATCAGAAAAAAAGCTTGGGGAGAAAGTCAAAATGAGAACTCTCACTGAATCCTGCATACTAAGAACCCCCTTCATGTAAAACCCTGGATGGCAGCTCTGATGGGCAGTCAAGCGACAAGAATGACATGAAGCACGTCCATCTTTTGGGCGGAGCCTCCCCAGCTTTGCCCCTCCCTTCAATCTGAAAGTTAGGTGGGCGAGTTAAGATTAAGAAAGTTAAGATTGTGACATCATAATTGCTGCATCATTCTTCCCAAATGGGTGCATAATAAAAGGAAACCTGCACAAACCCACATGGCTTCTGCCTCTTTGGGAGCGTGATGTAACGCACCTCGGAATGTCGGCACAGTTTTCCTGGCCGGCATTATTCTCCACTGTCCGTTTGTGCAGCTGATAGGTGGGCCTCTTTTGTTCAGAATTTCACAGATTTCAATATCTTGCTCTTTGCCTTTGGCTATGCAAAGTGATAACTCACAGACTTATGAAGATATATTTGGCATTGCTAAACCATTGTCTAACAAATGACTCCACACTGTGCATAAGTATATGCAAACGGCTGATGGCATGATGCTCAAAAATAGATTCAGTTCGCTGCTCCTATATGACCATATCGACCACACATCCACAGCCTCTGGAGAGGTCCAGGACAGAGAAAACTCTAAAGATGCGTTCTGCTTACTAGCACAGTGCAGTGCTTTTAGATCCGCACAGACCTTCAGGATACTGCTGGCCACAGTCTAAATATGAAGTAAAAAAGTGTAAACCTGTACGAGGAAGGAGCTGTGGAAACCATGCGGTCTACAGACAATAGAAGCCAATGATCTGTTCCACAGCTTCTTCACTGAGACATTCTACTGGGCTGAGAAAAAGCACGCGCAGATTATGAAATAAAACTGCGTGTCATTGGTTGGTGGCGGTATTAAGTGCTCATAAGGTACAGTGCAGTCCCGGGAGCCGTCTCCCTCATAATGAGTCAGGCAGCTGAACTCTCTTGTTTGCAAGAGGGAGCAGCTAGGGATTTGAACACCTTCCAGAAACTGCGTGTAAAATTCCCTTTACATTTTTAGTAATGGAGCAGTAAAATAAAATTACAATAATTGAGGAAATCCAATGTTTACGCCATTCAGAGTTTTCAGAAAACTTTATTCAGTGTCAACAACTCCTCCCACATGTAACTTACTGCCCGTTTTATTCCCTTACATCAAAGGTAAGGCAGTATGACATCACAATCTAAGGCCTCGTACACATTAGTGCTAAAACCTGTTTCGAAAACCATTTTGGCTTCTTAAAGATCCACACTATCAGGGGTTTCGAAAACAATTCAATTTGCTCTCAGCGGTAAGATCGAAAAGTTAATTTGACAGTTGAACATTTGTGTTTATTTAATTATTATTATATTATTTTATCTCTTTATAATGGCTGCCGATCATGGTTCAATTTGGAAGGAGGAGGAGACACGCGCCTACACCACTTGCTAAGCGGCAAATGATCCATGTTTTTAATTTTGTTGATATGGATACCAAGAAACGCAAAACATCAAATCCGTTGTTAAAGAAACGTGCTACACGGAGTATTCTAAAACCACAGAATGCCTGCGAATAATGTGTACAATCATCTCAGGGTAGCGAAAACCTCAAAACGAAAAGGTTTCCGACACGTTTCTAATACCCTAGTGTGTACGAGGCCAAAGAGGATGAAGCCACTTTATCCTCTTATATTGTGATATCACAATATAACACTCTATCACAACGTGGCCTGCAACCTGTCACGCGCCATCAACTTTGTTTTACCTTCCCTGTGACAACGGGCATTAATTCAGTGTATGAGGGATGAACTAGGTTAGCGGGAGGAAGTCCCTCTTGTGCCATGGTGAGAAGATCAATAGACCAGAGATCATTTGATGGACATCGCCGGACAATGAATCGCGGCTCCCGGTGTGCCCATCTCGTCAAAATAGCCAAGCTCCACTTCTCATTTCTCCAAGGGGAAAAAAAAAAAGGACTTCCATTTTTTAAGAAATTGGAGGGAATGAGACTCCAAGAAAGCATGTTTCAGGCCAGAATAAACGCCATCTTTTTAAAAAAAATTTCAAATGTTGGTTTTCTTAATATAGAAAGACGGCCTGGGTATGGAGACTGGGGAGGAGGGTGACAGGTGGGGGGGGGCAGGGGGGGAAGTAAAGTTTCTAATCAGATTTGTCTCTGTGTCATTACATGAGCCGTGTTCAGTAATTCCACAGCTGTGCCTCAGAACAGCAGGAGCCCCAGGGAGCTAATTATGGCCTTTATTATTTGGGGTTTATTTATTTCATGGTTATTATAGCAGCGGCGGGCTAACCCCTTCCTCTCAGCCCCCCCTGCTCCCGTCCCGCATTCCGGACGCGACGGCGGCGCCGAGTGTCCCTCCGGGGCACCAGGGGGAGGACGCCCCGAATGCGCCTCGCTGAGGGGACGCCGTGCCGTCACTGGTGCTGTGTGTGAGGTAAAGTGCAGCTACATTCAGACTTGAGTGCACATCCTGTGTGACACAATGACACAGCTGGGCTGTGTGACTAAGCCAGGGCGACACACTCTGATTTATCATGATTCAGAGAAGCTAAAACATACCATATTAGCGCAGTGTTCATACAGCATATATTTAGAGCGCACACACACACACACACACACACACAGAGGAATGTCATTCATTAAACGTCAACTCTTGATTCCCAGGTAAAAGTGGAAATTGGGGCTGAAATTAAAAAATCTGTTCTTCTCTGGGCGTCTTTTCATCGTGATCTTGTGGCTTCACCTTTCCTAACCACTCCTGTGACACAACTCAGGGCCCCACAAAGAAAGGGCTTCTACATTTAGCGATCAGTGCATACATGCAGGTTTACAAAGAAAGGGCTTCTACATTTAGCGATAAGTGCATACATGCAGGTTTACAAAGAAAGGGCTTCTACATTTAGCGATCAGTGCATACATGCAGGTTTACAAAGAAAGGGCTTCTACATTTAGCGATAAGTGCATACACGCAGGTTTACACAGAAAGGGCTTCGACTATAGCCCATGGACTGAGTCAGTGCTTGCCATGAAATCTGAGCTCACTGAGATACAGCTAGGTGCTCACCCACACTGGAACGGATATTTAAAAACAAAGACAACACATTCAACCATTTTCCTCACAGTTGCCATTGTGCCAAAAGCACCAAAGCCATTGCCCATTTTTGCATTGAGAGTATGTGCACTGCATACGCACGTCCATTTAAATAATGGCTTGGTCCAGTCCTGCTGGGTACACACAGTGGCCCAAGATATTGTTGGTGCTTCCGCTTGGTCTATGGAGTTCAGTGATATCGACCTTCATTCAACAGCTCTGATGTAACAGCCGGGCCGAGGCCTTTAAACGGCTCGTTTCTGTGATGTAAAGCTTTGAGAACTTGCTGCAATGTTTTTATAGGCTGCATTCTTTCTGAAGCGCAAGTACGTGAAACAAAGGGATTATTTATTAATGCCACAGTCTCAAAACAAAAAAAAAGCTTTAAATATTGGGCTGTGATTCCCAATCAGCAGGCGTACACAATTATACATGCATGCAAATACATACACTCACCATACTGCACACACACACACACACACACACACAAGCACGGTTTCAAGCACGGTCGCATACGGTGGCATACGCTGGCATACAGCAAGGCACAAAAAGTTTTTTAAGCATGCTTAAAAATTTTGTGCGTATTCGGACGTATGGTTTATACGCTAAGCATACGCTAGGCATACGCTAGCCATACGCTATTTTCAAGGGCTTTATGTGGTTTAAATGATTTTTTTTTAAAAACAAACTCAAATTCCACCTGAATTAAAACTTTTAACATACACAAACTTATATATTATATAACTTAATGGACTCTATTTCAATAGTCAAGACGCAATTGTCAAACACTAGCCCTAACACAAGGCGTGTAATTCTGTAATTTCGTGTCACCAAGCTTTAGCGCAACTACAGCACAGTTTTTTTTAAAGAGGCTGGTTCCATAGAAATAAATTAACTGTGGTTGTAATGGGGGTTTGGTTTCATTATTGCCAATTTATTTCCCTATAAAAACAGTGTGCCAGTAGCGCCACAGCCAACAGCTAATTTTGTCATGGCCGAAGAGCAAAGGCTTTCTGAGAGGCCCTGTTACAAGCATCTACAAAACATAACTTGTGATATCAAAACAAAGGTGAGACTGAACAGCTCTAATTTTCATATTTTCCCCTCAAACAAAATCCATTTTCTATTTATATAGGGTTGCCAACTCTCTCTCTTTTGGTGTGAGACACACGCTTTCAGGCTCCATCTCACGCTCTGACACCACCTAAATCAATTTAACAGCGCATGACTAACCCCCCCCCCACACACACACACACACACACACACAATGCGCAATCTCAGTTGCACTCAGGTTGTGGATTGGCCTGAGCATCACAGCAAAGCGCAGTAGCCCTGCACAAATCTCTGTCCCAGACCATCACCTCGTCATCTCCGGGAATGTTCTCATCATCCCCGTCACCGTTATCATAGGAGACAGAGTCAGAGGCATTGTGCAGTGGGTGGAGGTTTGTGCAGTGGGTGGAGGTTTGTGCAGGTGCAGGTTTGTGCAGTGGGTGGAGGTTTGTGCAGTGGGTGGAGGTTTGTGCAGTGGGTGGAGGTTTGTGCAGTGGGTGGAGGTTTGTGCAGTGGGTGGAGGTTTGTGTAGTGGGTGGAGGTTTGTGCAGGTGCAGGTTTGTGCAGTGGGTGGAGGTTTGTGCAGTGGGTGGAGATTTGTGTAGTGGGTGGAGGTTTGTGCAGTGGGTGGAGGTTTGTGTAGTGGGTGGAGGTTTGTGCAGTGGGTGGAGGTTTGTGCAGTGGGTGGAGGTTTGTGCAGTGGGTGGAGGTTTGTGCAGTGGGTGGAGGTTTGTGCAGTGGGTGGAGGTTTGTGCAGTGGGTGGAGGTTTGTGCAGTGGGTGGAGCTTTGTGCAGTGGGTGGAGCTTTGTGCAGTGGGTGGAGCTTTGTGCATTGGCCATCACCCAGGGTGCTGTCCTCAGGAGCTCTGGTCTGACTGATCCACGTCTACAAGACTGCCGCCCTCAGATCCGTCACTGGACTCCCCACCCGAAATGTGGCTTGCCACTGGCGAAAGGCGAAATAAAATTAAACAATCACACATATAAAATACACCCATCCAGCCCTGTCTTGCCATTACATTTCTATGGTTGTAATATATTACACAAAGTATTAGATCTTTGGATCAAAACCAGTGCCTAATCCCTTGTAGTCACAACCATGCCCAGAGATGTAATTATCCATCCAGGCTAAACGTTTTCCAGGTAAAATGCAGATGTAAAAGCTGGGACAGCATCTTTCCATCTCACTTCTATAAGGATTTCGCTGACGCTAAAAACGCGCGTAGAAGCAATGCTCTGTTCTTGCCTGAAAAACTCCCTTGTCTGACGAGCTCCCATCATGCTCTTCCCCATGGCTACAGCCTGGTGGGCGTTGTGACGGCTAACATCTGTTTATCTCGGCTCCCCCTTTCTCCAGCACTCAGTCTTGGGAGCTACTTCTCGAGTGTCTCTCCTCGTCTGAGAGCCTAGGCTGCCATTTTAAAAATAGACAGGCGGCTTTGTAAAAACGCGGGACGCGAGCCAAGTGAGATTGCGAGGTTCTGGCAGTAATTTCGGAGTTTCTGAACCATTCCTTGGAACTGTACCGTCAACAGTGGGAGGAGGGGGCGGAAAAGGCCAATATATGTTTATAAATGTTTCTGTAAAACGTGTCGCTTTTGAAAAACATAAAGCCGGAGTTTGTAAATTTTATACGGATTGAAAAGATTTGATATTTAAGGATTGTGACTTTTTGAGTTTCACAAAAAACACACATTTTATGGATTTTATGGGTATATTTTGTTCCTAAATATAGGGACGCAGACACACACGTAGCACACCATTGGCTGGTAGTTTGCTGAAAGTTTGGTTTGACATACTGCTCAGATATATCACAGATTGATGACATCACACATGTGCCCTTCCACACCATATTTAATCTATACTCTCCTGTTCTTTTTTCTTTATGGCATCAATAGACAGACACATGAAAAAGGTTGGCATGCGTGGGTTGATTTTTCTTCTAGCCCTTCGGTTATAACATGCCCTTCCCTGGCTATTGCTTCACATTTCTGCCTTTTACCCCCAGTTTTTTCACCATTACATTACATTACAGGCATTTAGCAGACGCTCTTATCCAGAGCAATTTACGCAAGTTTTTAGCATTTTTTTTTTACATATTATAATATCCATATATACAACTTGATATATACTGAAGCGATTCAGGTCAAGTACCTTGCTCAAAGGTACAATGGCAGTGTCGTACCTGGGAATTGAACCTGCAACCTTTGGGTTACAAGGCCTGTTTACAAACCCATCTACAAACCCACCCTCTTTCTTTAACTGGTGACTCTGTGACATCATCCCCAGATGGTATGTGAATTCGAAATTTTACGGTAAGAGCAGAATCCAAACAGACTAAGATTTTTAACATCTCACAGCTGAGTTCTGTCTGCTTCCACTCTACACAGGATCCCACTGATGATGTGTTTGTGTTTTGTTGTGTGTCTGTGAGAGAGAGAGAGAGAGAGAGAGAGAGAGAGAGAGAGAGAGAGAGAAAAAAATGAGAGAATGAGAGAGTGTGTGTGTGTGTGTGTGTGTGTCTTTGTGGGGGGCGGGGGCACACACACACACACACACAGTACATACACACACACATACACACTACACACACACATCGCACACATCGCACACATAGTGTTAGATATTGATATGATCTCCCTATTCGTCAGGAAGGGCGTGCAGACCTGACAGCTCATGGGCGAGCATGCAAGTCATTGCCAGCTCGATACAATGCCAGCGACCCAGAGCACATCTGTCAGTTGGGGTGGAGCCAAACGTCCAGAAACGACATCACTCAGGGTTGAGACTGGATTGAGATCATGTGAAGGAGAGTGCGAAATGCGTCCCTTTAAGGTCAGGCCGTAGCAGATCTCAACCGAGTCTGAGCACGATAATGACCGAGTCTGAGCACGGTAATGACTGAGTCTGAGCACGGTAATGACCGAGTCTGAGCACGATAATGACCGAGTCTGAGCACGGTAATGACCGAGTCTGAGCACGGTAATGACCGAGTCTGAGCACGATAATGACCGAATCTGAGCACGGTAATGACTGAGTCTGAGCACGGTAATGACTGAGTCTGAGCACGGTAATAACTGAGTCTGAGCACGGTAATTACTGAGTCTGAGCACGGTAATGATTGAGTCTGAGCACGGTAATGACCGAGTCTGAGCACGATAATGACCGAGTCTGAGCACGGTAATGACTGAGTCTGAGCACGGTAATGACCGAGTCTGAGCACGATAATGACCGAATCTGAGCACGGTAATGACTGAGTCTGAGCACGGTAATGACTGAGTCTGAGCACGGTAATAACTGAGTCTGAGCACGGTAATTACTGAGTCTGAGCACGGTAATGATTGAGTCTGAGCATGGTAATGGCCGAGTCTGAGCATGATAATGACCGAGTCTGAGCACGGTAATGACTGAGTCTGAGCACGGTAATGACTGAGTCTGAGCACGGTAATGACAGAGTCTGAGCACGGTAATGACTGAGTCTGAGCACGGTAATGACAGAGTCTGAGCACGGTAATGACTGAGTCTGAGCACGGTAATGACCGAGTCTGAGCACGGTAATGACCGAGTCTGAGCACGGTAATGACAGAGTCTGAGCACGGTAATGACCGAGTCTGAGCACTGTAATGACCGAGTCTGAGCACTGTAATGACCGAGTCTGAGCACGGCAATGTTGGTTACTTGACAGAGTTTGCTGTGTGCACGACACCTTGTGTCTCAAGGCCTAAAATGCCCGCCCCGTATGTTTGACACCTTAAATTTTTAGCATGAGAAAATGACCCTTTTTTTGGCAGTTGATAAAACGGTAATTACCAATACCATTTTTCATTTCAGATTGCGCCATCAAAGTTTTTTGAAGTTTAACTTTATGTAATTTATGAAACAGATGAGAGTAACCTTCAATATATATACAAAAAAATTCATTATTACTGAAAAACTTTGTCAGCTCATTTAACACAACCTTAGGGTGAGTGGTTACTAATTTCGCCTTAATTAATTAGCCCTTCCCTAAAAGGCATATTACGTGGAAGAAGGGAGGGAGAGGGGGTTCTCTGTGTATACCGAGATGGGATTATTACCCTTGGAAAATTATTTTTTTTAAGTCTAAATGCATTGAATGTTTAAAAATGCATTTTAGAGAAGGACAGAAAAAAAAAATCTCTTTCAACAAATGTACATTTACAGTACATTTGAGATATGGATCTGAATGCTTTTTTTTTACTGTACCAAAAGCCAAAGGCACCCAGAGACTATGCAAAATCAGGGCTGATATATAGAATATTTGCATCAAAACACAGACAACTGTAATTGCAGCAATCTGTTGTTCTGCTACGTTGTGCGCAAATCTGAAAATAATGTCTAAAGCAATTGCCTGCACAAAATCAAGCTCACGCTCATAAAGCTTAACGATCAGGATCCACACTCACTTCCAAAATGGCAAATTAAAGACTTTATGGTCTTTTTAGTGAACGTAAAACAACAACTACAGTGGCATACAAAACATTCCATCCTAAATATGCGTGTAGAGTAAAAAAAAAAAAAAAATCTTTTTTTAAAGAAATGCATGAAAACATCCTCCTGTAACCTGCTGGAATTAGACAGACTGAAAGCCCCATTAACTTTAATAACGGCTGATGGAGAAGCAGAAACAGAAAAGGTATGAGGGAAGGGGTACCTCCAGCTATAAATATCCACCATTTTAGCAGCACTTTATAACCCAGTAGTTGGGGGGAAGGCGGAGAGAAAAAGACTCGTCAAAAGCAATAACCCGCTTGGAGATAAATTGCCCCGTTAGAAAAAGCAGTAAAATCTTCTAACTTGGTCTCCCCTGGACAGAGCCTCACCAAGAACATTCTTACATCGGAAGACTTTCATAAAAGGGAAGTAAATTAGTTGCATATTTTATATTAAAATTTATAGTGTGCCTGGCTTGGGTCTGTTCTTACATAACTGAACCATAATTTAAACTGTTACACAATAGGCACCATTTAAATGAGGGCATATATTAATCAGTAGTACTGACTGAATATGTTCTCAATATATAAAACCCAGCCTGTTTTTTAATACCATGTTTATCAATATTTTTTTGTTGGGCTAAAAAAAAGAACCCTTATATATTTAAGGTAAGCTCAATGTAGTTATTTATTCTTTATTAAGCATTAATAACCACCATATTTTAAAGGGTTAAGTCGTGGTTTTTGTTGTTTTTTGATTGGTTCATTTCTTTTTTGTCAATGGTTTATGGTGAAAAAGGGTTCTGTTCTATGGTGTTCTCCAGTGTTCTATAGGTTCTCTGGCCTAGAATGTCACCGTGGAGAGAAGCGGTGGTGGATTCGACAGGTGAGAGGACCACCTGTCATCAACCACGTGACCAAAGCCCCAGTTCATCTCTTAGGGAGACAAAATACCAAATTAATTTAAATAAGATTAGCTTTTGGTTGAGCTTTTGACAAATAATCAAGGTTTAACTGCCCTTTTTCCTAAATAGTTTCTGTTCATATTTTTCAAAAGTTAAACTTTTTCACTTTGTTTATTGTTTTTGCAATCTAGGTAATAGCCTCACTTTTTAGGCTCATGTTTGTGGTGCTATGAGCCTGACCAGTTTAGCACTCTCCTACTCCTTCCAACTTCTGGGGATGTGCTTTGCTTATAAACCAAAGATCAGCTACTTCTTCTAATAGCTAAAGCGTGCTAGAACCAATCAGAATGCATAAATACTTCTACTATAAACCAATCTCACAAAAACAAACTTCCTTTTCTAGACAATCTAGCGTCTTTGCTCGAGACGAAGCTGATCCTGCTCTGACATGTTGGTGTTTGTGTAGCACAGATGCTACAGCTCTGAGGATACTGCTGTGGTTTGTATATCACTCACTGGTACACTGGTATAGACCCTGTGCCCTTAAAGGATCCTGTAGAGAGTGAAAAGTGTGTGTTTGTGTGTGTGACCATTGCTGGGCTTTAAGTTTGTGTCCAACGGTTTCTTGCCTTGAATATGATATAGAAAAATGGTAACCATGGGTACAGAAAACAAGTGGTTACATCAGATTTTTTTTATTGAGTGGTCTCTGCTGTCCATGTGTTTTATGCATAGCTTCAGTGTGGAAATTCCCTGCACCGACCCCCCTCCCGACAGTATTTTGGACTGCTTAGACATAAAGAGTGAGCAATGAGTGAGTAATGTAAAGTTTCTTGTGCGTCGGGACCAACTAAACACCAAGCATCTGAATGTGTCTACAGGGAAATGAATCATACAGTTCTTAAAAACATATGGGTTGCTCCCTGTTCTCATTTGTTCCTTCAAGGCATCCAAGTTGTTTTTCTTTTTTTCTGGATTTTCTGTGCGATACAGTGTGTGTTTTGTTTGAATTAGAGTGAGAGTTGCTTGTTCTGCGGCAGGTTTTTGTGCCAGCTTTAATTGATGTAGCACAGAGCAGACCTAGGCTACACAGTAGAGTGCCTCTCCACGCTGTGGGGCCCAGGTAATTAACAAAATGACAGCTCGTCGATTCAAACCGAGGTCCGCCCTTACCTCCTGCAGCAAGACCGCATTTACACTGTGTTTTTAGAGTGCTATGGGACTGGAACATTAATTTCTCAAATGAGGCCTCGCGATTAGTAACAGAAAACAATATGGTGTCACATGATGTTCTCCACAACATTGTGCGTAAAACAGGCCTGAATTAATTAACGATATACTAGTTACAGGGCCCCTTACACAGACCTGTAACATCCAGTTAATTGGTTTCCAACTCTCTGGGTTCTCTTTAATGGGATTTTGGTTCGTATACAGAGTTCAATATCATTACGTAATGCGGCAAACATGTCATTTTAGAGCAATCATATGACCCTCATCTGACTGCTGTTCTAATTCAGCTCTCAGCACACGGTGACCACTTACAGCTGGCATCCAGCAATTATTATTAATATTGGATTTTCTGCAATGGAATGTGTGATTATAGCTGCATCCTCTGCAGGTGTGCTGTGAGACCGTGTGAGATGGCCGCCCTGCCCCCAGGCTGATTTCCAAGCAAAAACAGAGCCTTTTTTTTTATATTCAACATTGTCATTACTATAAAAAAAAGAACATGGCAGAAACCTGTACAATTTTCCGGTAATTACACACCCAGTGAAGGTCTTAATGTAAATAATACAGGGGATTAGAAAATATTTCCACAGGTATTCCTGCATGGTAACCAAACCCATCATTAAGCCTTGTTGTTACAAACCTGAATTATACGTTAATCCACTGATTGTGCATTTTGTATATAGGCAGTTAGATAATACATAGATACAAATAAATGCTTTCATGGGAGGGCGGACCAGCTGGCCGCTGCCTAAAGAACAGAAATGAAAGCCAGCAACAGCTCGGGTAGCCATGACACCATTTTGGAACGTTGGTCAAATTGAGTGAAGGTGATATTTTCGCAAAGAAGAGAAAAGCCCATGGAACAGGAAAGGATTTGTTCCTCCTGTTAGCGTTACTGAGCTATTTATTTATATTTTTTTGCTGTTCTCACTGAGACAGTTTTTCTTTGGTGGTTACGTTTTTGTTTCACCTTCTTTTTTTCTTTTTTAAGTTTCCCGTTTGGCTCCAGTATTGAGCTCGGGAGACTTAGTTTGTGTTCTCACTCCTGTATTCGAGTTTGCCCTATTTTATTGGGTTGATTTTCATTTGGCTGTTTAGTTACAAAGAATTATTTCCTGTTTTTTCTTTTTTTGTATTTATAGTTAGTACTCCCTTAGTGGTCTTCACTTGCGTGAGTGACTTGTTCTGATCCCCCTACCTCCGCGTTTGATTATCCGCTACTAAATCCATCACAAAGTGTTTGAGTATGAGCAGAGTTGTGTTGCATTGTGGGGCATATTTACAGAACAGCAGCCTGTTTTTATAAAGGTGCTCACAAGAATAGATAAGGTGCAGTTGTTGAAAACTGCTTAAGAATGTGAAAAAACCTTAACCAGGTGTGTTTGGGGACAGTAATATGCAACATCTAATGTGTATGGCACAGAACCAGCATTTTCTCTATTACCCTCCAGAACTGAAGGTGGCGGTATTGCCAATAAACCCCAAAACATCAGCAGCAGAAGAAGAACAAAAAAAGAAACAAAAACAAACACACAAGCAACCCCATGAGTAGCATAGGCACGTCCATAAAATCTGTATACAGTAAACTAACATCAAACTTGCTGCAGCTTTCATTCCGGGTAAGGAATATAGAGATATCAGAAGCCATGTATGGGATACACATTATTGTCGTGCGAGCTAAGATTAAACCTGAACAGGTTAATTTTGACTCTAGTTTTTGAGCTGTCAGTTGTAATCTGCATACATGTCCTGGTTGTTCTATCATTTACTATGTTTTACTTTTCATGATGTATTTGTATGGCAGCACTAGTAAACAGAGGAGCCCCATAGTGAACTGTAATTGATTGATTGATTGAATAAAGTGATCTCATTTAGCTGATTTTATCAGGCAGCACCTTTTTAGCTCAGTGGCATAGTCCCAAAAGTTCAAAATGGAGTTCCAGCACTTCATGCCAGGTGCCTAATAGCATCCATCACTCTGAGAAAAAGGCACCTTCACCCCAAAATAATTGCGTGTGTTTCCCTGTGGAAAACGGAACCAATTTACGCGACGGTCCATGAATCAAACTTGAAACGCGGGCGAATTAGACTGCATCAGTTTCCACGGCGGGATCTCAACAGACGTACATTAAGGCTTTGTTTTCGCGAATTCACCTGTCTGTCGAGGAAATATCACTGGCTTAAAATCAAAGACAGTCTGCTGTGATGAATCTAGAGAAAGAACAAAACAAATAGATAGGCCAAGCCATGAAGCCCCCCCATAAGAAAATAATCGTATCTGCTTTGCCAGAGATGTGTATTCTACCCATTGGCATAAATTTCCAGATCAAGTGAGTGGCTTGGCCACCCTTCACTGTTTACTTGTGATGGGGAATGTTTCGGATTGCGCGACATTAGACACGCTCCGGCGGCAGGCTGTGAATAAAAAAGAATTTAAAAAGTGAGGGGCACGCAAGCTTCAGTCTCTATCTCTGTTCCTCACCCTCCGCATTACCACCAGCCAGAACGCGAGGCCATTGTTTCAGCTAATTTATCACGGAAGGGCAGGGCCATGCATGGGCCCGTGGAACGTGAGAGAAGAACTTACAGGGAATCCGTAAACAGCCGGAATATATTTAGACAAAGGTGCACCCCCCAGAAACAATGGGGCCGCTTTTTTGAGACTTTGAAAACGTGTTCCTTCATACACTACATGGCCAAAAGTATCCGGACACCCCTTAGTCTGGGTTTTTTTTCATGGTTCGGGCTAGGCTCCTTAGGTTTCAGTGAAGGCCTGTCTCAACGCGACAGCATACAATGACATTTCAGATGATTCTGGGCCTCCAACTTTGTGGTGACAGTTTGGGGAAGGCCCTTTACTGTTTTAGCATGACAATGCCCCCATGCACAAATGGAGGTCCATCCAGAAATGGTCTGTCGAGATCAGTGTGTAAGAACTGCACTGGCCTGCACAGAGCCCTGACCTTAACCCCAATGAACTTATTTGGAATCAATTGGAAAGCCGATCGCAAGCAAGGCCTAATCGCCCAACATCAGTGCCCAATCTCACTAATGATCTTGTGGCGGTATGGAAGTAAATCGCTGCAGCAATATCCCAACATCCAGTGGAAAGCCTTCCCAGGAGAGTGGAGGCTGTTATAGCAGCAATGGGGGGGACCGACTCCATATAACCCATGATTCTGGAATGATATCTTGGACTAGCAGGTGGCCATATACTTTTGGCCATGTAGTGTATGAATGTCATTCTGCGGCAGTATCCTTCATACTGTCAATTGATGAAAAAGCGGAGACCGGTTGGTCCAGTGATGTCCAACTTCAAGGGACATACAGAAAACCAGACAAATGCAATATGCATGCTGGGAATGTTTACTTCAACAATCTCAGAATGTTCTGGAAGCCAAAAATGATTAGCTGGGTAAGTACTTTCCCAGAAATTTAGTTTCCAACAATGATGGACTTTTTCTAAAAAAAAGTCCAGTTAGATATGTGGCAAATGATGTTTGCGAGACAATTCAAAGCTTATTTATTTTTTGAGAGCATAGCCCTCAGGGACCTATAAACTTGTTTTCATTTCTGTCGCCATCTGAGGGGGATGATTAAGGATGAGTTTCTTGGAAATGGTTGCTACAGCTCCATTGTCAGCAAATGTTTACAGCAAGAAGTCACATTTGTGGACCACATTTTTGGTGAGGCATTTTTTCAATGCTGTGCTGATAAATGTTGAAAGACGATGAGTACAAGTATACAAATAGTATTTGTCAACCCATCAAGATGTGCGCTATACACAAGAAATATGCAGTGTATTCATAATATATCATCAAACATCAAACTACATAAGCGAGGTGTCCATAATGAGTAAAACAGTATCCAGGAGAACAAATTGGCTAGAAATCCTTATTATTAGTTATAGTAAGCTATAGAACCCGGTAAAAGCTTTTGATTTATCAAGGGAAGTTAATTAAATAATACACGTGACCCAAAAAAAAAGGCTCCAGGTTTAAGTTTATGGATAAAAAGTGCTGTTTTTTTTAGAGAGAGCAAAAATGGGAATGGAGCTCGCTGTCTCCCAGGAACGCCGGTGCACAGTTGGGATTCTTCATGGCATTCCGTGTGGAATTGCATGACGTTGCTGTGTAGATGTGACACAGCCACAGGGCCGTGGTCGTTCTCATGCATTCTTTCCCTCTGCATTTCTTTTTCTCTCTCTCTCTCTCTCTCTCTCTCTCTCTCTCTCTGAATCCTGCAACCAAAAAACCTTCTTTTTCAGCCTTTTCTGCTGAGTCCCTGTCATGTTGTGGGTCTCTCCCGTTTCTCGTAGCTCAAAAAGCTACACACAGAAGAAAAAAAAAATCTTTTTTGTAAAAGACCCCAGCATTGCAGTCCCACATAGGCAGTACAGGGCTGGCTGTGCTTCGTAAGACACGAGAATAACATGGGATCTCTCTGAATCCTGACAGAGGCATGCTAAAGGATGCCTCTGTCAAAGGGAGGCCATTGCTTTGGTTGCCGTGCCTCAGTTTCCCTCATTCTGAGTAACACTTGCAGTAAGTCTTATCATTTCGCTTTCAGCCACTGTTTCGCCAACTTTCACTGCACGACGCAGATACGAATAACTTCCCGGGCTAAAAACCAAAGGTCCTCCAGAAGTAGGTAGTCATGTGCATATGGAAGGCAAAATTTCACCCTTCTAATTCGGCAGTGATTTAGTTTAACACTTGATTGGCTTTGTAATTAAGAGTTTGGACTGAAACAAAGCATCAAACATCGCCAGCAGAACTTTTTTTTCCCTTCTGTGTGCTATTTAATTAAGACAAGGATTAAATGACCTTTTCAAACTCTGCCTTGGCACACAAGCAATTATCATTGCATCAAGCAATCAATTGAGTAACTCTGAATTCCCAAAGCAAGTCAATCATAAACGCATCAGCACCCTCAGTATTTTTATTTTTCCTCAATAATCCCAATAATAAATCATACATTTTCACCAAAAACGTCATTCCGAACCCCAAATGAATTTACAAGACGAAAGATTTTCCCTTTTAAACCTGAATGAACAGATTTGTGTTTTACACCTCAAAAAAGATAAGAGGGGAAAAAAGACTGTTTGTAAGCCTTCTGCTTGTAATGGCTTTCTGCAGCATGTGCAGGCGAACGCAGCACTACTCAGAATAGATTAAACCTCTTAACGCAGAGACTGTCTTGAGGGATGAGGGATTTCATAAATTCATTTTCTGACTAAAGGATAGGCTCTCAGGGCCAAAGAGAAACGCAAATGAAGAAGGAGAAAGAATTCGGAGAACTCGTTACATTTTAAATAACAGCACAACCCATTCCAAACGCATTACACAACCCATTCCAAACGCATTGCACAACCCATTCCAAACGCATTACACAAATCATTTTAAAAGAGGAAGAGTCACTTCTTTCAAAAAATAGTCCTATAAAATTACTATAAAAAGCAAGTTATTATTATTATTATTATTTTTATACGAACTTACAGAATAAGTGTGTGGACTGAACATGACAAAACATGCTCTACAACTGATTGGGCTGAAACAACATGACTGAAACCATTAGCCATTCCATTTCAGTTAGTAAAAAGTGTTGAAATTAAAAAAAGTTAAAGTGACAGTGGGGCCATATAGAAATATAACGAGACATTATCATATCCCACAGCTCTCCAGCATGCTCTATTCACTATCAACATCCTGGCTTTAGCCCAGATTCAGTCTGCTAACGACCTCTACTTTTCCTGTAACTTTTGGGTGATGAATTTAAGCAAGTGCCACTTTTTCTCCCCCGATACTTCCACAACCTTTTTACGAATTCTATTATGCAATATTAAATAAATAAAATTGTCGTGCTTCCATAACACTCTGAGGTTAGAATAAACCTGACCCGCTGTCACTTGAATTTATTTATCACCGTATTTATATGCAAAGTTTTACATTTAAATGTATTTGTTCTGGACGAGCAACTGCCTCGGATGAAATACAGATCGATGGCATTCCTCGGACCGCAAACCTGCATTCCATAATAATATGTAGAGTTACCAGCAAGGCAGTCTTGTGAAGTGGTCTCTAGTCTCTCTTTCAATTAGTACTAGTCTCTCCTTCATATAACTAATCTGATACCCTGAGGTCTCACTAGTCAAATTTATACTAAATGTCAAAGCTCCACTGGGGCGGATTCTCCAGCGCATTTGCATTTAGTCACATTTATCAAGCTGTTTATCCATTTAACTCTTTCCCCCATGTAGCAAATAGATAAGCAGGGCCACACATATAGCAGGTACAACAGCCAATTCTCTGTTGTAATATAAGATTTTAAGCCTGCTCGCTTTGCCGTGTTGGCCTTGTTTATAAAAAAACATATCAGGAAATCTTGAGAAGCACTTCATTTCTCTGTTTATTTGAAGCATAAATGAACAGTGTTTAAATGTATGCATAACTTCTTCATTTTTATGAATTGTTCAAAGTTTAGGAGAAAGGGTGCAAAACCATCAGTTATGAATTACATTGTCACAGAACAACATGCGGGTATACCACGTAGCAGGACTAGAGTTAGCTGTTTCAGATTTGGGAGGGTTCCAAACTCAGTAATCCTGCTTTGCGGTATACCCCCCAGGTCAGGCCACTTTATCCTTTGTTGTTTGTTTTGAATAAAAAGTGGGGAATGGTTTCCTCTGCAGTGACACTGACATGGTAGTTCAGATCATCATAACAGCTGTGTTATTCTACATCACTTTATGGAATCATTTGGCAGAGCCCCATCTCGTCTTGGGAGCCTTATTTTGCACAGCTGAATCATTAGCCCATTCCATAGCAGAGCATTTGCCAAAGCAATTGAACTGAATGGAGAAAAAAAACAGATATACTGAAGATGACCATTTTGACCGTTTGGTGGTAAACCTTATAGTGCTATGCACCATTAGGCTGGGATTAGAGTCAGGGCTACAAATCCAGTTTGGATGTGATGTTCATGAGTTAAGGTTCGGGCTACTGTTAGGGTTTTTTTTTTCTTTTTGATCTTGGATAACCCTTTTTCCATGTATTAGAGATACGTCTGATAGTCGTATGTATAAATGTGACTGAACATAGGGTCAGGAATACGTTTGTTTGGGGTAAATCATTGTAGTTATGTATGCATATGGCTGGGATAAGGGTTAGGGTTAGAAATAAGGTTGGGTTAGGAAAAATTTCTTTCCCAATTTGTTTAGTCTTTCTGGGAATGATGGGTGTGAAGTTGTTCGTCAACAGCACAGGGTTCTTGTTCCTCTCCCTGTTTGTGTTTTGGCTCGTGGGGATCGTCAGATTAAATGGTGGAGCTAGCGGTCCAATATATTGGTTGCCGTCGCATCCATCCCGTGTGTATGTCGTCCAGTGCGGTGCGGAAGTCCTCCTCTGGAAGCTTCTGTTCTTGCGGATGTGTTCGTTGATCTCTCCCAAGTTGGACCTCTGCCGGGGTTTGAGGAGAGGTTGATGAGTGGAATCCAGATCTCTGCTGCCAGAAAAGTGGATTTGGCCGTCCTCAGCACAGTCTGCAGCTGCTTGATGGCCGCTTTCTTCAGGTGCTGGTCCTTGTTGTTATTTGCAAAGGATGGGATGAGTCTCTGAACCTTGGAGTCCACCGCCGTCTCGCCGAAAGCTGCCGCATGATAGCGTGTTGCCCCAGGGTAGCTGTCGATCTGGAGATCCCCCCTGGAGTAGGACTGGCTCCTGGAGAGGTTATGCATTCATATGGCTGGGATAAGGCGTAGAAATAGCGTTTGGATGACCCAATTTGTTTTACTTTTGTGACACACGACTAAGCTTTTTCATATTATTTTTATGAAAATAAGTTCTTCACAATAAATTATTTCAAACATATTTCCTAGTATACATTTTATTGAATAACTTTTGGAATGTAAGACTATACTTTTCTTTGAAATACATTTTTCATAATGAATTCATTTAAACACATTGTATTTATTTTTTAAAAATTGATATGGAAATAGTTTTTCATTGACTTTAAAAATACAAAATAATACAAAAAAGGTATTCACTTTCAAAAAATATGTATTTAAAGTGACTCCTTGGGCTTTTAATAGGGTTTAGGGTTGAATAACTGAATTTTCTTCACTTTACAGGTAACACTATAGCCTTATGTGTTTAGATTTTTTTCAGTGAAACACATTTTTCATAATAACGTCAACCATTATTCCTTATAAATATTTTATTGTTTTCCATACGTATATATTTGCTTTCATTTTATTTTCCTTGAGGAGAGCAGACAGTGCACCATCCTTTTGTATTTTCCACTCTATTCACACTGGGGAAAGCATCCACTCTATTCACACTGGGGAAAGCATCCACTCTATTCACACGGGGGAAAGCAAGAGGGCAACAGACAAAGCCGAGACCGGAGAACAGAAAGTGCCATGCTGGGAATCAAACCCGCAACCCAGCAGGGG
Organism: Ilyophis sp. 1 JC-2022; assembly: GCA_022702515.1. NCBI lineage: Eukaryota > Metazoa > Chordata > Actinopteri > Anguilliformes > Synaphobranchidae > Ilyophis > Ilyophis sp. 1 JC-2022. Next base: position 11,833,302 of record CM040400.1, on the reverse strand, counting down.
TCTTGCTATTCACATCGCATTGACAGTGCAGTCACAGTGCATTCACATCGCATTGACAGTGCATTCACAGTGCATTTACAGCGCATTCACAGTGCATTCACAGTGCATTCACAGTGCATTTACAGCGCATTTACAGTGCATTCACAGTGCATTTACAGTGCATTTACAGCGCATTTACAGTGCATTCACAGTGCATTTACAGCGCATTTACAGTGCATTTACAGCGCATTTACAGTGCAGTCACAGTGCATTTACAGCGCATTTACAGTGCATTTACAGTGCAGTCACAGTGCATTTACAGTGCAGTCACAGTGCATTTACAGCGCATTCACAGTGCATTTACAGTGCATTTACAGTGCATTTACAGTGCAGTCACAGTGCATTCACAGCGCAGTCACAGTGCATTCACAGTGCATTTACAGTGCATTTACAGTGTATTCACAGCGCATTTACAGTGCATTGACAGTGCATTCACAGTGCATTCACAGTGCATTTACAGCGCATTTACAGTGCATTTACAGTGCATTTACAGTGCATTCACAGTGCATTTACAGCGCATTTACAGTGCATTTACAGTGCATATACAGTACATTTACTGTGCATTCACAGTGCATTAAAATCTTAAGTGCTTTGTTGAAATCTTCAATGACAATGCCCCCATCTGGAATTCAGATTTGTACCCTTCTGTTTACCCAGTTCAGCTATTTCACTGCTGGCCTTTTATATCTCCTCTGTCTTTTTAGCGCCACTTTTTGGAGTGATTCCCTCCCAATTTAAAGTCATGTTGTGTGCTGCTCATACTCAGCGAAATGTAAGTAAATGCAAAAATATCTGTATGCTTTCACCAGTGGCGCCAGGCCCGCCATCGTGTGAATCGTGATTGCGGACCTTGTTGTATCTAGATGGAGATGCAGAGAAAATAATTTTTCTTTCTATTTTCATCTTTTCTTTTCTTCCCACTTCCCTGTTGGTGGTAACTTAGAATAATGCTTCTTTCATCAAGTGCTGCGACTGTGGGTGGTGCCGGTGTAAATACACATCGAGGTGGCTTTTGAATTGTAGCAAATGCTACATTGCCATCTTTTCCCCTTTTTTAATAAGACACGAAGCACAACCATAAATCAGACAACTATAAACGGCAAAGGGCTGCCTACACAATAATAAAACAAACCATTTCAGAAGGATATGATGTATTTTCAGCCATGGAAGGGAAGGGAAGGGCGTAGCTGCATGTGCTGGTTGGTCGACTGCTCGGCAGTACAGTGTAGGGGTTTCCCAACTGAAGGTTGATTGTCTGAATACCTGAGGTGCCGATTCAGAGGCCCTATTTTTTCATGTGGCTATTCAAGTTCCAGTCATGCCAGTCTAGGAAAGATTTAATGTTTAATTACACTTTACCATATATTTTCAGGGCTCTTGGGTTTTTTTAGACATCCCATAATTTTTAAGACTTGATCCATTGAATCTCTAATAATAATGTTCTTATCTTTTTTAACGTCAGTTTGTTCTGCCAACTTTTTTGGAACGTGTTGCAGGCATGACATTCGGAATTAGTGTATATTTACAACAATCAATAACGTTGATACGGTAAAACATTAAATATATTTTTTTGTCTGTTTTTAATTAAATATGTAAAAGAGAATTTACAAATCACTGTTTAATGCCAATTTATGTGCATTTTACATACTGTCCCAACTTTTTTGAAATTCTTCCTCTGCTTATCTTTTTCATTGTCTCATTATTATTATTATTATTATTATTATTATTATTATTATTAACAGCAATAATAATAAGATGAAATGTATTATTGACTGGTGAGTATGCAGTACAGAAGCACACCTACTGCCTCACACGCTATATAGACAGCGCCATGCATTTCCTGTCAAAAATGCAGGACTGTATGTGCAACAACAGGGAAATCCAGAACTATCCTGCTGTGCAGGAGACAGCTCATAAAAGAAGCATGGAATCATTGAAAAGCACACCAGTCATGTTCAATTTATGATTGCCGTTCTCCTCATAAAATTGAATCTTCACTCTGATTTAACATAACAACCAGCTGCTTTTGCGTGTTGAAAACACAGATGTTGCACCTGACTTGTTTCATTAAAAATTTTAGTCGCAGAGCACATATTTAAGTTTTTATTTTTTTTAAATCATGAAATGTCATGGCTTCCCATTTCGACTGTAAAATAAAGCGCTACTAAGTTTTTTTTTGAAGGCTTGTGTTTTGGTCAAGCCACGTGAAAATTGTATTTACTGTTGTTTAGCCACATCCCCCCCCCCCCCCCCCCCACACACACACACACACATACACCACAACTACCAACAATCATTCAACCATAACTTTTTACACCTAACCAACAATAAGTCACATCTACACACACATACTGTACATGTACACACACGCACGCGTGCACGCACGCACACACACAAACACACTTCTCACACACACACACATACACCACAACTACCAACAATCATTCAACCATAACTTTTTCCATCTAACCAACAATAAGTCACATCTACACACACATACTGTACATGTACACACACGCACGCGCGCGCACGCACACACACAAACACACTTCTCACACACACACACACACACACATACACCACAACTACCAACAATCATTCAACCATAACTTTTTCCACCTAACCAACAATAAATCACATCTACACACACATACTGTACATGTACACACACGCACGCGCGCGCGCACGCACATACACAAACACACTTCTCACACACACACACACACACACATACACCACAACTACCAACAATCATTCAACCATAACTTTTTCCACCTAACCAACAATAAGTCACATCTACACACACATACTGTACATGTACACGCACGCGCGCGCGCGCGCACGCACACACACAAACACACTTCTCACACACACACACACACATACACCACAACTACCAACAATCATTCAACCATAACTTTTTCCACCTAACCAACAATAAGTCACATTTACACACACATACTGTACATGTACACACACGCACACACACACACACACACACACACACACACACACACACACACACACACTTCTCACAATGCACTTTCTGACAACCATGAACCATGGCTCAGATGTTTATACATAATCTGCAGTATCTGTGTTTTCAGACTGTACAGTGGGGATTGAGGATTTGGAGACAGTACTAATACAAAGCTCCATATTCCCTATCAAAATTTCCCTGGCATTTTTTAATTTTATCTGCTGTCAGCTGATACACTTCTGAAAATGAGCATGCCCTTTATTACTGCCCCCAATGCTGCTGGTCCACTTCATTGTGTCATTTTATATTTTATTTATTTATTTTTACTGCACACGCCAATATAATTCAGATCCTTTGTAATAGTGTTACATCCCTGAGGTGGTCTGTTGATATCCATGTCATAAAGAAAACTTCCTTTTCCATGTTGAGGGCAAGGGTCAGTAAAGTTTTTTTTATTTTTGCATTGGTTTAGTAAAGGTTTATGCATATGCATTTCTATTTGCCTCACATATAAAACAAAGTCAGTTTCCATGGGGTTAAATGAGGCCTTATTTAAAAAAATACAACAGTGAAATGTTATAGAATAAAATACATTTTAATACATTCCTAACATTAGCATTTCTAAATAAGATATGAATCACTATGAAAGCCATAAAAGTCACCTTTTAAACCCCCAAAATGGAGTGATTCACATACATATACAACACAAGCCCACGCATACACACACTGACATCCCATGTCTCTGCGACCGCAATATTAAAGGACGATAATTATATTAAAATATTTCATGTGTCCCGTCCCCCCCTCCTGTAAATGTGGAAAGACTGCCCACACAAGCACAATGCAGGAAAAGGAAGAAGAAAATCGAATGAAGGGCCGAAAATATCAGCCATCAGGAGCCACAAAAAGGCCTCCCTCCCACGTGCCTCGCATGTGCGCGTCCCGTTCGGGCGCCCCGAGGTGTTCCCGTCTCAGACTGGATTACTTTTCGCCGGACTCCCCGTGTGTTATTAGTCTGGAGCGCCGCTCCCTCCCCCTTCCCCAGGTCACCGGGACTGGATTAACTAAATTACACTCCCCCCTGCTCTCTCTTCCTTTGGAAATATTGAATCTTACCCTGACATTTTCCTCCTGTGACTACGGTCGGCGAGGCCCAACGTTTCCATTAGACAGAGGGACCATAAAGCAGAGTCCTGCGTAATTAGATTAGGTTCTCAAGCACCATCGTCCCACGTACCTTTGATTTGTAAAAGGAGATTCAATTAGAGTCTCGGCCGACGTTTTTCCCCCGGCTAATTGCATCAATCGTGTTTCAGTGCAAATTTCCGGGATGGCCCCACATTGTAGCGCTCCCTGGAAATGTGTTTGTCAAACAGGGCTGCCACTGCATGTTGCCAGATGGGAAATGGGTGATTCAGCTGTCGTTAATTGGGATGAAGGGGTGCCCCAGTGCATTCTGGGAGGGGCTTGCTTGTATGTACTTCCTGTGATTTAATGCACCAACAGTCACTTTTATGAAGCATGTAACTGAGCCTCACTTCAGGCTCACAGTTTACTGACTGTTTCGCGTTGAGATGAGAACAGTTTACACATTATGTGAAATGCCAAAATTATTATGTTGTTTTCTTGTAGATAAACCCTGAAGAGATTATGATCTGTAAAATGTTGGAAATACGAGGGCACAGAAAGCAGTTTTGTTTTTTTAATTTCATCAGTTTGCAAAAATGTAATCTAATTCCTAAAATGAAAAGGTAACCAGACCCTTGTCTGCCCTCCGGTGGTCATGCACTAAGTGGATGTAATTGTTGAAATTGTTGTAAATTACCATCGTTTGCTGTCGCACCATGAACGTACATAAAGTGGCTCGGTCATCAACATTGTAATTTAATTTATCACACAAACACACAAATCAGATGATTGCACACCTTACTTGGCTTCTTGGGTGTAAATTGGTCGCTAATTTTAGGGGTGAAAGCAAGAACCAGAAGACCTTGCGGTTCAGCAGGGCCAGGGTTAGCAACTAATGCGTATGCGTGCATATTCATGGTGTTAGCGCTTAGCGCTTATTAGAGCAGTGTTAACTACACGTCACTGGGACAATGCTGTGCGAGCAAAGACCCCTGGGGTTACATCAGCAGAACAGCCCGTGTATTTTTCTCTTTTTTTGTGCAGTAAGGTAGCCATTTACATCATTTATCTCTGACGGACCAACGGCGTCTCTACATCGCTTCCGGGCCAGTGGCCTTTTTCAACATCATTATCTGGCAACCCCTGTTGAAACCCCCGCCCCCTGAAGTTCGGATATTTCAACACTACAGATAACCTTGTGAGACACAAAAGGAACGAGCCGAAGTGGGTGATGATTTTATGTTGATTTTGTATTATTTAACGATAGCAGACAGGCCCATCCTCCTTTCATTTGAGTTTTTGCTTTATTCAGACAGGGGAAAGAGAGGGTTTCAGACAGGGGAAAGAGAGGGTCTCAGACAGGGGAAAGAGAGGGTCTCAGACAGGGGAAAGAGAGGGTTTCAGACAGGGGAAAGAGAGGGTTTCAGACAGGGGAAAGAGAGGGTCTCAGACAGGGGAAAGAGAGGGTTTCAGACAGGGGAAAGAGAGGGTTTCAGACAGGGGAAAGAGAGGGTCTCAGACAGGGGAAAGAGAGGGTTTCAGACAGGGGAAACAGAGCTAGAGAAGGGACGGTAACTCAGGAGGGTCCATGGCAGGGATCCAATCCCCGCCTGCACAGGGGAGGAGGGGGTTTGGATATGGCTTGATAGTTTGCTGTCCAACGGACTGCGCCACACGCCTCACCTGAAGCATTGTGTTGTTTAAAGTAACTGAAAGAGGCTACCTGGAGGCACAGCATGTCCATTCATTGCTTTCATTCCCCATAAAGATGGGTGTGACTAAGGTTTCAGCCAGTGACTGGCAACCGGCAGCTATGTGCGTCGCTCAGAGTCAATAAAAACAGGGCCTAGATTTTGCCTGTGGCCTGAATGAAGACGCTTCCTGCCAAACCATGACCCCTCCTGCACACTCTCTACCGAAACGGGGCTGCAGACATGCTGCCATGTTTAACCAGGCTTTGTCGGCCGTGTGGAAGCTGACAGGAATGTGATGATGATTATCTGCAGAAAAACATGGAGATGGACACCCGTCCACTGAGGGAAAAAAAAAAAAAACTTTCATGGCATGATTATTTCTCTCACCTCCCCCCTCCCACCTCCCTTCATGGCAGTGAATAATTCAGCCGCATGCGGGATTACCCTGGGGAGCCGAATGCATCCGTTTCCATCCCGCCGTTTAATAAAAGGATTACGTTTATCCCCCTCCCTTCCCGCTTCAGGGCCAGGAGCCACACACATCAGGCTCCGTTCAGATTGTTCCGGCCCTGATCTGTCACCGCGTCTCTGGGCGCGGCTTTAAATGTCCCCGGCGGCCCAACCGTCAAACTCGGCTGTCAAGACGCGACTAGGGGGGGCAAGGACAGACGTCACAGCGGCGGGGTTCACGAGACGCCGTCAGTTTGGCTGTCAGGCACACAGCCAGGGGACAGAAGGACAGACGTCACAGCAGCAAGGTCACGTGACAAACAGTTTATGAACGTAAAAAGCGCCGGCCCGTTTTGCGCAAGAACGGACCGACATTTTATCGCTAAACAACATTTTGTTTGGAGAAACGATAGGTGTAGCATCTATTTCGGCTCTACCCAAAGGGCCCTTTGTCTTGCCATCTTTTTCAACCGCTTAGAAGGGTGAGGAGATATAAATTGTAACTCATTTCCATTTTACACAGTCCCATGGGATTGTTAAAAATTGCTGTATTTTTCCTAAACCAGAACGCTGAATAATTTTTCAATGACACCTGCGTATCAGTTTTGGTTCTCAAGAAACATTTTGAGAAAAGAAAACCTCTTTTCTATGCTCACTTGTTTTTTCTTCTGTCTCTAATGACCAAAGCCTCACTTATTGCTCAATAATACTTTTTGTACAATCTTGTATTTGATTGGTTTGTTGTGATCTAACCCATACCCCCTGTGGATGGCATGTGGTTAAAACACGCAACGCTTGGTGCCTTCATGAATAAAAGGCGCGAGCACCCCACGGAGACAGATCTCAGAAAGTGACCGAGATTCACCAAAACTCTTTGCTCGCAGGCTTTGGACTTCATCCCAGGTTTTCACACTTGGGAAATAACCCAGTCGCTCGTCAGGTGTGTGATATCCTGATGCAAATATCCTATTATAATCACAGTGATGAAGATTATTGTTTATATTTGATGTTTTTGGCATAGAACCACAACGTTTGGAGTGACGTGCACAGAATTGTAAATTTATAAAAAAAATTCTCTGCACAGACAACTCCAAATTTATTATATCTGTGATTCAAAGTCTTTTGATGGAGGGCTGGGGGAGGAAGGGTGTGACATTAAAGGTGCACAGTAAAACACTGCTGCTGTGAGCGTGTGCGGAGGTCGGTCACATGTGAGACAGAGCTCTTAGCGTTGGGGCACATGGACATTTGGCTGACCTTTACAGCAGAACGGGGGATAATGACAGCGGCGTTTTACTTAATTTAAACTTCACATGCGGTAAATGAAGAGGGAAGCATATTTGCATGTGGTGCACGAGTGGGGGACTCTTCAGACAAGTGAAGCATGGGTCCTAGATCTTGCAAAATGTGTGTGTGTGTGTGTGTGTGTGTGTGTGTGTGTGTGTGTGTGTGTGTGTGTGTGTGTGTGTGTGTGTGTGTGTGTGTGTGTGTGTGTGTGTGTTTGTGTGCATGTATGCGTGCGTATGCATGTATATGTGTGTGTGAGTGAGAGATTTCTTTATTGCTGATTTAAGAGGATGACTAAATTCATAAAAAATCACAAGCGAGGGCAAACGCTGGAATGGAATGGAATGCCCAAGTGGATGTGATTACAGAAAGATAAACAAAACCCTAAAGGAGACAGACAGCCCCAAAGGGGACATGCAGCCCTAAAGGAAACAGGAAGTCCTAAAAGGGACAGAGAGCCATAAAAGGGATTAGCAGCCCTAAAGGGGACAGAGAGCCATAAAGGGGATAGGCAGCCCTAAAGGGGACAGGCAGCCATAAAGAAAACAGAGAGCCCTAAAGGAGACAGGCAGCCATAAAATAAACAGAAAACCCTAAAGGGGACAGGCAGCCATAAAAAAAAACAGAAAGCCCTAAAGGGGACAGGCAGCCATAAAAAACAGAAAGCCCTAAAGGAGACAGGCAGCCATAAAAGAAACAGAAACCCCTAAAGGGGACAGACAGCCATAAAAAAACAGATAGCCCTAAAGGGGACAGAGAGCACTAAAGGGGACGGAGAGCCGTAAAGGGGACAGAAAAACCTAAAGGGGACAGACAGCTCTAAAGGGGACAGAGAGCCCTAAAGAGAACAGGCAGCCCTAAAGGGAGCAGAAAACCCTAAAGGGAACAGACAGCTCTGAAGAGAGCAGAAAACCCTAAAGGGTACCTGCTGAGAAAAGACTTTTTACATTACATTACATTATAGGCATTTAGCAGACGCTCTTATCCAGAGCGACTTACACAGCATTTCTTTTGCATTTATACATAGTATCCATTAATACAGCTGGATATATACTGAAGCAGTGCAGGTTAAGTACCTTGCTCAAGGGTACAACGGCAGTGTACGACCCGGGAATCGAACCTGCAACCTTTCGGTTACAAACCCAGTTCCTTAACCATTATACCACACTGCCGACTTGGTGCAGGGTACATAAGCCTTCAGCTGTGTCTGAATCAGCACCCTTCCATACTATTGAGTATGCTTGTTGAGTACACTGGATCAGAAAGTTGTTAAGTAGGTGAAATTTTCTCTAAATGTAGTGTAATTAAAACCCCCCAATGATATACTTACTTCCGGGGTTTTTCTACGTATATATTTGGGAGTATACTTTTAATTTTGGTCACATAAATATGACGTGCAGCTTCGCTTTAAAAATGAGGCACAGCTTCACTTGCCTTTTTCTTCAACAATAAAAAAAAACAAGATGTGACATGGTCGTGCAAGGGTGGTACATCTTCGACACTTCCACAGTACGGTTGAAAAATAATACGGAGGATATTTTTTGCATACTGCAAGTTGCATACTAAACAGTATATAGAAAACTGTCTGCTAGTACACAGGAGACAGGACGCAGTAGATAGGGCTCTGATTAATCAGATCGTTCATGTATGCGGTCTCAGGTCTCCTGGTATGTATCTAAAATGGAGAGCCACCAGCAGGGGGCAGGGCAAATCCAACTACTCTAAACAGCAGCACCGCCACAACCTCTTCAGATGACTCAAATCCCTGCAGGAATGGAGGGGCACTTCCAGCTACGCACGCACAGACTAATCACACGCTAAACCATGGCTTTGTGTTTTTCATTTATTTTTATTTATAGTGGACATTTTCTTCTTCAGAAATGCAAGACCTTTCAATTGTCGGGGCTTCAGGGAAGGACGCTCCCTCGGATCTTTTTTTTTTTATTTGGCACGCATCTTTTCCGCGGCTTTTAAACCTTTCCCAGACTTTTACCGTCGCCAAGTTCTTGAGAGATGTTCACAGGCAGAGTGGGGTCTAAATGAGTCTAATTGGAAATAGAAAGCAATATATATGTTGAGGATAAATTCTGCTCTAATGGTTGCCTGGTGACCTCGACGATGAGATAAAATTACCTGGAGAGAGGTTGACTGCATGTCACCACTCCACAATGAAGATGAAGGAGCATCGGGGAGTGCTGTATCTAAGCCTGAATGCAAAGCAAAAAATAAATTAAAATTAAAATGTCGAAATGGATTTTAGAAATTGTGAAAATCAATAATCCCATTGGCTGCCCTGCAAACTGCAAAGGAAGCATTAACAGCATAAACTAATATCAACCGAGAGATTTGCACTCCTGATTAATAATTGTGTGATCATTTGCTCTTTGATAGCTCAACGCCAGTGCTGTCATCCACACACCTGGCCAACGGAAGCTGTTATTGTTGCGCCGGCTAATTGACTCAACATTTTAATTATGATAAAACAACAGAGCCCTCTACAATCCACTAGGACTACACTTTATGTGGGAATTTACTGCTTGAATTGCAACTATTACATATTCACAATGTACCGTTTGCCTGTTAACAAATTTGTGGAATCGCATCACAAACAGGTGGCTTTACTTGGACAAAGCAATGTGTATTTCCTTTCTTGTAGATGGTCAAACTTACTTTCAGCAATATTTGAAATATAGAAAGCAAATGTTTGTCCTGAACAAACTGTGATTCAGACAATCATAGGTACAGAATTAACATAAGCCGCACTGTTTGGTTTCACACAGTAATCTGTTTTTATGTGCTTACTGTGTAGTTGGCTGGATTTCCACTGCAATAGCAAAACCCTTTCCAAAGCCATTGTTAAATAATTCATATAACTCTCCTACAAGACAAATGCTGGATTATCTCAAAAAACAACGGCGTACTAAATTGGTAGATATTATCTGTTGCTGTTAAAAGCTCTTACCATACTAAAAAAGTACAAATTAAGTATATTCTACCAACTCAGGATTAAACATTCAAATATCTTTTAATTTGTTTTATAACCTACAGTAAGTCATTACATTTTAGCAGAATGAACAGAGTGGCCTAAAAAGGTTTTCTTTTTTTGGGGGGGTTCTATTAAAAAGGCCCTAAAATTCCCGAACGTCATCATTACTGACACTTATTGAGTTTGGCCGTTGTCCAAGCATTTGATTCACACATTAAAACAGGTGTTCATAAAACCTTATGAGCTCACATCCCAGCTCCTGAGGATTCCACTGGCAGAAAGCGGTGAAATCACATGCCATCGCTCTCGCCTCCCACAATCTTTAATCTGATTGGCCATTACGGCCGCGTTCCCCCGTCTCATCTGGTACACCGCGCATCGCAAGCAATCCCAACATGCTTTGCAGACACGAGGAATCGCCTCTCATTGAAAACGAACGGAGGCGGTGTAATAGCATAAGAAATCCGCTCCACACCGCTTTCTGTGGGGCTTTGCCGTCCGTGTCCGCGGCAGGAGAGCTCACTCGGGGCACTATTGTAGGGGTAACCAAGTATAAATCCCTCCCTTTTTCCCATTCCAGTGGCATTCTTTTCCACACATCTGAAGAATGCACCTCTTTCCTCACAGCCTACTTCTACACCTACTCAGTCCCCCGGTACTCCTCTCCTCCACTGCACTCTGCTTATGCTTACCCCTCCCTCCTCCTCACCGCTGGCTGGCTCTGCTGTTGCTGCGCCTTTAAAATTAAAAAAAAAAACCTTCAGCCTACCAGGCAGTAATAGAAGCTCCTCCCATCCCTCCAATCGATAAAAAAACCCTACACCCTGGCCAGATCTCTCTGTTTCTTTCACGCAACTAGGGCCGATTGGCTATACCCTCTCTCCATACCCAGGTGAAAAAGTAGTATACTTTACTGTAATAAAAATATAATTTAAGTATACAAAGGTTATTACAAGTATACTTTTTCTTTTTGTACTTAATTTGAAGTATATTTAAAATTTACTTTTGAAAAGTGTACTTCAAGTATAGTCTTAAATACACCGTTTGTTTCAAACGCACTGGTGACATTATTAAATATTACTGCAAGTGTATTTAAGATACCAACAAATCATACTTTTTGTTAGTGCACTTAAATATACTTAAGTACACTAAAATAGTCCCATTTTAACACACAGACATTGTGCATTTAAGTATACTAATAATTATTATTATTATTATTAAAAATTGTCCCATTTTAGCATACACAGTGCACAAAAACTACTAAAAGTATACTTTGAAAAAGTACATTTCAAGAATCTTTTTTCACCTGGGTATAGTCACTGCTCCCTCGATGTAATGGCCCCCCTAATGATGGAATTTATTTACCACAGTGGTCAGAACAGCAGAATCTTTGGCCATCTTTAGATGCAGGCTGAAGGCCCACCTCTTCCTGAAGTTCCCCTACCTTCTCCACCTCCAACCACTCCTACCTTTTGTTCTTGCAGTTGTTTTGGATCTGTATGTGTTCCAGGTTAGTATTTAGTTTCTTGCTCAGTATAGTTAATTCAGTGCTTCAGTGATGTTACATGTATACTCACTGGTGTGTGAGTGTTTTTATCCAGGTCTGCCATTATTATTCATATAAATAAAGTGAATTTGCTTATGTTCGCCTACATTGTAAGTCTCACTGGTTACGATTGCCCGTTGAACGTAATGTAATTGTGTAAATTCGGAGTGACCTCACCCATTTTAAAATAAATGTAGCCTGACATCTGTTGTGAAATGCAAAACAAACAACTGCATGTACACTGTAGTGCACATGTTTAATTTTACTGTTGTGAATGTCAATGTAATGACATTTTTATTACACAGTAAATTTCTCTTCCAGGTCCCATCCAATCAGATCTCCTCTCTAGGTCCATGTGATCCCATCCTAATGAGTGGGGTCACCACCTTCCACTCACAGACAATAACCCACAGAACCCATATACTGTACATTTAGCTAAAGCTACATACGTTAAGTAGCCCTCTGTAGCAGTGTTCCCCATGCTGAATGGGCTCACAAAGCTTGATAGACCCTGACTGTGATATAACATGGGGAGCAGCAGGTCTTGTTTAAGGGGATTTCTCTATTGCCTCTGGCTTATGCGAGTGGGACAAAATGAATGCCTGGCAGAACTATGCTGAAGGCATCATTTCCCCCTGTGCAAATTGATTTTTCTTTGGGACAGCTAAATCCAGAGCGCGCTTCAAACCGTGTAACGGTCTCGGCTTCCTTTTCCCGTTTCTCAGCTGTGCCTTCACCCCCAGAAAAGATTACGCAAAAAAACAGATGGTCAGAATCACTGCTGTAGGCATGGATGGGCCACAGTCACCTCAATAGTAACCTGGCCCACCCAATTATCTTGGCTGAACCACCACACCAAATTTTGAATGCCCACCTAGGTAGTTTTGGCACACATAGTTTGATGCAGGCCCAACTATATGAATATTTCTGCTACAGTGCTGGTCAGAATCCTGAATTTTATTTAGACCAATCTCATTCCTAATTATAGCCTGGGTTTCTGGTGCTGTGTCATAGTTAATGTCAGAAACGGTGAAAAGAAGAGCCCAAAGACGATACATCCATCAATCCTGTCTTTGGCCATACCGCCTTCATAAGTAGGCTACTCATAACATGCATCAAATTGGAAATACCAGGCTTCAACAGCAGAGACAAACATTCAACCTTAAGAATATGGAGTGAATATTGAGTGGTTGGTGCATCTATGAAAGACGTTTGAACAGTTACCTAAAAGTGTAAATTCCAGCCCAAAAATTCAGGCATCATTTCACTGCCAATGTATTTTTTTTTTCCATCACCACCCTGTACCACATCTGCCAGGGCCCGCCATTCATTAGATTAAGTTTATACAGCCTGCTGTTGCTCAGTGATGACCATCGCCATACAGCCGACCTGCTGTTGCTTAGTGATGACCATCGCCAGGGAGACACATGGATGCTGAGCTGAGGTAATTAAGAGAAATCTGGAAGGTTAAGATCATAAGAACATAATACAAGTGATGATGAGAACAGGCCATCCGGCCCAACTTGGCTCGTCATTTTTATTTGTTTGTTATTTTGAGTGCACACAAGAATTAAAAAAAGCAATCAATCAATAATAAAATAATTCAATCAATAATAGAATAAAATCAATCAAAACAAAAAAATCTATCAATGATAACATAAATAAATCAATAATAAAATATAAAAACTAAATAATTAATTAATTCAACAAAAAACAAATAAATTGGTAAATAAAAAAGTAACAGACATAGAACTATAGCATATCCAGGCTCTCTGCCTCAGCCAGCTGTTCCAAGCGTTAATAACTCTCTGAGTAAAAATGTTTTTTTTTATATTAGTTCTCAATTTTCCCTTGGCTAATTTTAAGCCTGTGTTTATAAATTCTGAATTTCAACGCTCACAATATGATGTGCATATCACGAAAGAGGCTGGAGCAACACGGCACACAACCAAAGATGGCTGCAGCGACAGGGACACAAATAGTCCAAAGACAGGATAGTGAGGTCAGCCTCTTGACCATACGACCTGATCGCACTTCCTGAACACAGACCATACGACCTGAACGCACTTCCTGAACACAGACCATACGACCTGAACGTACTTCCTGAACACAGACCATACGACCTGAACGCACTTCCTGAACACAGACCATACGACCTGAACGTACTTCCTGAACACAGACCATACGACCTGAACGTACTTCCTGAACACAGACCATACGACCTGAACGTACTTCCTGAACACAGACCATACGACCTGAACGCACTTCCTGAACACAGACCATACGACCTGAACGCACTTCCTGAACACAGACCATACGACCTGAACGCACTTCCTGAACACAGACCATACGACCTGAATGCACTTCCTGAACACAGACCATTCGACCTGAACGTACTTCCTGAACACAGACCATACGACCTGAACGCACTTCCTGAACACAGACCATACGTCCTGAACGCACTTCCTGAACACAGACCATACGACCTGAACGCACTTCCTGAACACAGACCATATGACCTGAATGCACTTCCTGAACACAGACTATACGACCTGAACGTACTTCCTGAACACAGACCATACGACCTGAACGCACTTCCTGAACACAGACCATACGTCCTGAACGCACTTCCTGAACACAGACCATATGACCTGAACGCACTTCCTGAACACAGACCATACGGCCTGAACGCTCTTCCTGAACACAGACCATACGACCTGACCGCACTTCCTGAACACAAACCATATGACCTGAACGTACTTCCTGAACACAGACCATACGGCCTGAACGCTCTTCCTGAACACAGACCATACGACCTGAACGCACTTCCTGAACACAGACCATACGACCTGAACGCACTTCCTGAACACAAACCATATGACCTGAACGTACTTCCTGAACACAGACCATACGACCTGAATGCACTTCCTGAACACAGACCATACGACCTGAACGCACTTCCTGAACACAAACCATATGTCCTGAACACAGACCATACGGCCTGAACGCTCTTCCTGAACACAGACCATACGACCTGACCGCACTTCCTGAACACAGACCATACGACCTGAACACACTTCCTGAACACAGGCTTTCTTGAGTGGAATTTTAGCAGTTCCAGCACATTTCCACAAACAGTGACGGTTGTTAAGCTGAAGATAGACAGGGTGGCGAACTTCCCTTTAAACCGATCTTTGTTCCCGGCCTGGTTTCATTCCTTTTCGCACCCAAACTCAGGTAAAAACCTGAAATGTGCAGATCCTGTCATTTAAATGACCATGAAGATTTTGTTAGATAGTCTTTATTGCATGCGGTGCTGAAAGCTAATGTGGTAGTTAACAGAGTGATGTCCTTTTTGTTAAGTCAATACCTAATGATTAAAACTGATTGTTTTCTAACTTGAATTCATCATTTAATCTTCCTAACATGAGGTGAAGAAAGAATGTATTATTCAGATTGTTGGCGCACTTGCTAATCAAGGAAAGTAAATGAAAACAGGTTGAGACCAATGATTGGCGATTAGAGAAGTTCATGTCATTTTAACACTGGTTTTCTGCATCTGTTTATTTTTAGCTCAACAACCTCCACTGTTCACAAATAAGAAACCTTTAAGCCAAACTTTATGAAGTTTGTCTGCAATGCAAAGCATTCTAAGTCCATTGTTCCATTATGTGAACAATTAGGTCATTATGTAACATTAATAATGGTGTATAAACACTGCACTTAATTAATGCAGCAGCAGTCACAGCAAGATGTCTGTAGCACCATTGCTTATCAAACTGTTTGGCTTTTAAATGTAATTTTTATTAGGGCTGGTGTAAGATGGATGACAGAAACAGCACTTGAAGCAAGAATAAATTAGAGAAATAGGAAAACAAACCTTTTAAATGGTTAGAGTGAGTTATCTAATGCACAAGATGGACAGTGCAGTATGAGGGAAACTATTAGGGGTGAGCGGGTAAGTTATTACAGAGAGCTTTAACAGGGAGAGCTACCACTCGCCAATCATACATGTCGGGGGCGGAGCTTACGAAGCAGACCACCAAAAGGGCTTTAAAAAAATAAAATAAAAGCAGACAAGGGCTGGTTCTTAAAGCATTGATGTCAAAGGAAAATCTTGAAGTTGTGGGGATCTTTTGCTTATATTGTGTTTTAACAGTATCTGAGATGTATTCGAGCCAGATTCTTTATATGCCAAAAGTGTATAGCGTAATGTATAGAGAAATTCAAATTTGACATTTGTGAGATTCGTCGTTTTTTATAAAATACATTTTGTTTGATGCTTGCGCCAATGCTTGTAGGGGAAATATCCATGTAAGCTATATCAGAGGCCTCATGGCTCTGTTAACCAGTGAGTTGCAGTTACGTATCCATGACCATGGGGGTGTGTGTGTGTGTGTCAATGTGACTGGCAGAGCTGAGCTGTTCTGAGATGGGCCAGGCAGAGACAGTAATGTAACTAATGTGTAATGTAAAAAGTAAATGTCATGAATGTTCATCGTCAGTATGAAATTGCTTGTTATTTTCTTGATTGACGTCAGAGGTTTTACAGATTTCTTTCCCTTCTAGACTATCTTTGTTAACGTTATCCTAGCTAGCTAACTCGCTAGTTATCGTGCTAGCTAACGTTAGTTAACGTTAGCTGGCGTTATGCATTTTTTTCTCATTAGAAACGTCAATAACATTCCCAAATGAATGGTATAACATCTGTTAATGAATAAATTACAGCACATTACAATATGAAGAGGCAGGTTAATAGAATAGACAACTAATACACACTTACCGATAAACCAAATCAAAACTAGCGAGCAAACGTCCAGAAACAACATGTTTCTCTTGTGTGCGCGCCATGTGAATGGGGGACAACGCCCCCTTAAGCAGACCGGAAACCCCACACATTTTTATAGGCCATAAAGCAGGGGTGTCCAAACTTTTTTCACTGAGGGCCAGATGGAGAAAAATGATGACTACCACGGGCCACAGGCTATTATATATATATATATAATGCATACTGCCCCCTAGTGTTAAAAAAACAACAGCATTTTTTTCCTCATTTGTAGCAGCGGGCCAGATTTAATAATTCTTCTGAAATGTTTCGAGAGCCGCTTTAAAACGCTTCGAGGGCCGCAATTGGCCCGCGGGCCGTAGTTTTGACACCCCTGCCATAAAGCAACCCCTGGAGTATCTTCCCCTCCTAAACTATCATTGATTATTAGCTGTAGGTTATTAGCAGAGGGGGTAATGCCCTTTGTTGGCATATTATGACTGAGGATAAATCTAGTTTTAAATGTTCAGAGTAAGTACATCTGTATCTTTATTCCCTTTGATTTTTAAGGTTTTTGAAGGCAAACACCAAAGATTGTACTGTAGAGACAAATATCCTCGTGAATGAGGTTGGGTTCCTCTTATACCCGTTATTTCCAGTTCTACTTCACAGTTTGTGACTGTGAAAGGCTCTGGACTGTCACAGATGCTGCGTTGAAAGTCATCTCTGCTTCTCCCCTGAGTGTGATCTCAGTTCTAATCAGCTGAGCAATGTCTGTTAATTAAAAATGCAAAGCACCAAATATCTAATATCAACAGAAAAGCAAAGTGCTAAAGTCACGCAACGAAATAAAAGAACCTTGTATAACCAGTAACAATCGAGAAATGTATGTGAAAAGGGGCACTGGAGTACAATCTTTAAAAAAATATACACTGGATTAATTGACACGGGTTTGTGAGGATTTGCGACTGTGTATGAGACGATAATTAAACGAAATCCATTAAAGTGTTTTCAGGGGATTCATTAAACTGAAGTTGAAAGTAATAACACTGCAATTTGCTTTTAATTTGATGAATATGTTTATCAATTTCTGGATAAATTGCACACAAGATATTGGCTCAGAAATGAATAAATAAATGAAAGAACGTGAAGCATTCTCAGTAAAACCCAACTGTGTGGACTTAAGTGTTTTATTCTCTCTCATTCTTTCTCAAATAGAGGAATATTTTTTAATAACCCTGCAATATTCTCAGCTTCTTTGAACTATTGTATTAATAATACAGGCAGTGGCATTCGAGCAGCCTCATTTATCAGAGCGATTAACCGATTTAACAACTAATTAACTCTTCAATGCACCCACTCTTTCTGGTGACCCGATAAGAACCCCTTACAGATTCAGACTCAGTGTCAAGATGTGTCAGGACCCCGTGTT
This sequence comes from Ilyophis sp. 1 JC-2022, assembly GCA_022702515.1. Taxonomy (NCBI): domain Eukaryota; kingdom Metazoa; phylum Chordata; class Actinopteri; order Anguilliformes; family Synaphobranchidae; genus Ilyophis; species Ilyophis sp. 1 JC-2022. The sequence continues at coordinate 11,814,995 of CM040400.1, read as the reverse complement.
GCTCCAAACAATAGGAGGTCTAAAATAAGAGTGGGCAATTCCAGTCCTGGGCCGGTATGTATGCAGGTTTTTGTTTCCACCAATTACGCTGGCTAAATGAGCCAATTGGATGTATACACCAACACTGGTTCACTCTGTAAAACATTTATGTTATATTTGAATAGGGACACAAACACTTCGGCTGCCATTCATGTGCTTATTAAGAAATGTAGCTGAAATATCAGATGTAAATGTTAGGGCCAATGAACTATGTAAGGCCAGAGGTTGGCATGAAAACCTGAAACAGATATGACCCTTATTGCCCACCTCTGGTCTAAAACAAGTCATCAAGGGACCTTCTTTTCCAAAAGATGCTTCTGGAAACTAGCAACTCCAGGAAAGTATCATGACCCAAAGGTAACTGCCTAAGTGACTCTCTCAAAGCTAGTTTTGTTTGTGTCTGGGTCTGCATCAGCTTATGCTACATCAATATTTAGCAGGTAAAATTTAGGTAACACTTTATTTTGAGTGTCCAATATTGGCACTAAACTTGATATCAATTGAATATCAGTTCAGTGTTAATTTAAAGTCAATTGCATGTCAGGTGAATGTCCACAAACTCCACAAACAGGTGAGTGTCATAAACACTCTATTGACACTCAACACTCTTATCAATAAATACTCTATTGACACTCAGCAAAGTATAAACTGACTGTTTGCTGCATCTCAACTCTCTCTGAGAGACAGTTGATATCAAGTTGAATGTCAACATTGGACACTCGAAATAAAGTGGGACCAATATCTTTAATATGACTATATCTGTGATGAGCAGAATTTATTTTTGGTTCTTTGTTTGTCCTTCTACTGTCAAATCTCTGATGATTTCTGAACCCACACCGCAATGATGTGGTGGTGCAACAGGAGGGCTGGCTTCATTACAGAGTGCAAAAGCGGGTCATGTTTGGGACGGGAGTGCCTCCCTCCACTAAAAAGGTATCTCTATACTTTCCTCTAAACCACTGACTGTCCAGAACCTCTTTTTTTACACGCTTTCATGATTTAAAAAAAGATTCTGCGCTAAATCCTTCACACACAGAGATCGCAGTGTTTTATTGCATGACTGTCGACAGATTTTCACCATTTCTAATCAATATGTAAATGCATTTTTCTGTCTCTTGTTGGCCCTAAATTCCACAATACCCCCCTCCTTGAACAGAGAACATTGGATTTTCAGTGGTCAGACCCATCCCAATTATAATTTGATTCCGGCAGCCAGTTCCATTTGTGGATGACATCTGCGTGCCGACATTCTGAGCCTTTTCACCAGGTAGCAGTGGCGGAAAGCAAGAGGTATCAACATTCACAGCGAGAGTCACATTTCCCCCGTGGGTTGTCTGTGTGTGCCGCAAACACACAAATATCTAAATATATCCTACTGTACCACCCAGCTGACAAATGCCCAACGTTCTGCAGACCAGCTGGGATATTCTATTTATTCAAACCCCTTAGGAGAAGGAACAAAAGCACAAGCCACTGTATCAAAAATGCTATTTATATATAGTTTATGGTTGATTTATTTATGTTGGATAATGCCACACACTGATAGGTTTAAACTGGAGCAGCAATGTTATTAAAAAAGTATATGGAGGTTAATGATTTCAGGGCTCTGAATAGATATTTTTATCAACTGTGTCTGTGTCATAACAAAATGGACAGAAAAACAAAGAGGACTCAGCACTATTCTGCCCTCTTTCCTTGTTGGAGGGTTTATTACAATACCAGTCAGAACAACAACCAGACATCTTCCTAATATTAGCTATGAGGCATTTTTCAGTGGTGAGGACTATAGGACATCAGCTCTGTTATTCAAGCAGTTGATTGATGCACAGAACACAGTTGGTTTATAAAGGTAGTAAACAAATAATGGAACAACCAAAATTAAGTCTCTTAACAGGGTGCTGGACCACCCCCATTTCTGGTTAAAATGAATGTTCTTGCCCCAGGATGAAAATTTGTGATGAGCTGACCAGTGGTCGCTCACTTTTTTTTTTACCTTGAACTTTTTAATTAACGGATATCACAATCCTGGAGCGTGCTTTTACACCTGCTGTATCCCTTTGCTGATAAAAACTGTACCTCAAAATCCCCTCAGGCACCATTTCACATAAAACATTAGCAGGTTGCGCTCTCTTAGCCAATGAAGCCACCGCAAAATCAACGCAAAAGTTAAATTTGAAAGTCATTAAAGTCTGGGATATTAATTGCATAACACACCTGTGTAGTCTCTGCTTTGCATATATTTTCTGTCCCTCATTCACCCAAGAGTTTCCCTTTTTCCCTCTACCTGCATGTGCTTATAGAATAACAGACGCAATCAACTCCTTTAATATTCACTTCCAGGGAAAATGTTCTCAAGTGGTTGTTGGTGGACAAATGTCATGCGCATTAATGCTCTCTTTATGGGTTTGAACAGGCACTGTGCATACATTTTGATCTGAAGGGCTAAGTGTTGCGGCAGTGTTCTAATTCAGGGGTTACCTGGGGTGCCTGTCGTGCAGCTCTCTGTTCCAAAAGTACTGGTAGCTTCACATTTCCCCGACAGTGTAATACACCCTCCTACACCCTCCTCCTTCTCCCCCTCCTCACGCATGCTCACTGAAGAGTAAGGCTTTGTTGACGTAAGGCTTTGTTTGCCCATGGTGACCATGCGGTTCAAGGAGGGTCTTGGCGGAGGGATTTTATCCGTCTAAACTGTATAGCTCCCCAGCTGGCTCATAGCATTCTCAATGCAAGGTCCCTTAGTTCTATTGAATACAAATCTTAATGCTACAGCATACAATGACACTCTAGACGATTCTTCGCTTCCATCTCTGTCGAAACAAAATTTGTGAAAAGCCCTTTCCTGTTTCAGCATGACAATACCCCCGTGCACAAAGTGAGGTCTATACAGAAATGGTTTGTTGAGATCGGTGTGGAAGAACTTGACTGGCCTGCACAAAACCTTGACTCCAACCCCATGACCTTTGGGATCAATTGGAAAGCCGACTGTGAGCCAGGACTAATCGTCCAACATCAGTGCCCGACCTCAATAATGCTCTTCTGACTGAATGGAAGAACATCCACGCAACAAATTTCCAACATCCAGTGGAGAGTGGAGGCTGTTATAGCAGCAATGGAGGGGGAGGGGGGACCAACTCCATATTAATGCCCATGATTTTGGAATGAGATTTTGGATGAGCAGGTGTTCATATACTATTGGCCTTGTAGTGTATGTACCAACGAATCTCGAGTCCTGCTAGATATTCAGACATACACTCTCACATAAACGTTCTCTCAAACAAACTCATATGTCAGATATACAGATTAAGTATATAACCAGGTATATAGAGCCATATATAAAGTACAGTACCTAATATTACCATTTTTATATAGTCAATCATATGCGTGTGCCATTCTGATACAAATCATTTTGTAGATGTTATGACATACTGTACAAGACAAAAATATGTATCTATCCACAAAATCATAGGGTAATTCTATTTGAGGGAAAGATGTTGAAAATGTGTCACATCAAAGTGGGATATTTAAAATTCAACTGCTTTTAACAGTGAGCATATTGAAAATAGTTTATTTTATGCAGAAACAAAAAACAATACATATTTTTGTATCTAAAGGCAAGTGGAAAGAAACCGAAACACATAAAAGAAAACACTGAGGGTGCCATTGATTAAAGTAGATTTACCTGCTTGCAGTGACAATGGAAATATCAAAGTAGCATGTGGACTCTGTGTTTGCCTACTGTTATAAATGGCACCATCCTGCAAGTAGCATTAAATGTACCTTCAAGTATATACGTACATATGTATATACAAACCCCAATTCCAAGTTGGGACAGTATGCAAAATGGACATAAAAGCAGAAAGCAGTGATTTGTAAGTTTACATATATTTAATTGGAAACAGTACAAAGAAAAAATATTTCATGTTTTATCATATCAACTTATCAACTTTTGTAAATATACGCAAATTCCAAATTTGATGCCTGCAACACGTTCCAAAAAAAAGTTGAGACAGGGGCAAAAAAAAAATTCTGGGAAGTTCATAAAACACCTGTTTGGAACAGGTTTGGTATAAAAAGGATATCAAAAGACTCTTGCTTTCTTATTTTCAGGTATTCTTACAAGTGATACTATAACCTCACTCCATTGATCTCTATGGGAATTGGGAGGTGGGACTAGATTTAGCTGTAAATTACACGAGAACAGTATGGAACCCATGGTTGGCTAAATGGCTGTAAATCATCAAGGGTCTGAGGTATCAGAGGAGCATCAAACCATCACTCTGCTGCCAGATATGCAGTAGATATGGATGGATCACTTGAAGGGTTGTTTCCTATTGAACTCTATGGAAAAATAAATATAAATATATGTAAAAAATAATTTACAAATCTGCTTTCTGCTTTTATGTACATTTTACATACTGTCCTAACTTTTTTAGAATTGGGGTTTGTATATATATATATATATATATATACACTCCTCAAAAAAAGTTCGGAAACGTTATTTCGGTCGATTATTCCTCCCCTTTAATAATACCAATTGGTATTGTATTTTATATCGTTGGAAAGCCTGATTAGTCACCTTTACAACGAGGTACAACTTGTAAGGATCGTGCATTCGTGGAATGAGCAACACAGCTAACCGTGTGGGTAGCGGCCCAAAAAAATGTGCCAAAATCCCCTGCAATATTCTTCTGTTGGTATTCACTCTCGTTTTGAGTTGCTTGGTGGACTGGATGATTGCACTCTCCCACAGTAATAAGGAAAAAGCAACATATATTGGCCATTTTTACACTTTATTCATTTTACACTGTCAGGGACCTCAGTAGCGTGTGGAAGATCCATACGCAGCCACAACAGCTTGGCACCTCCTCCTCATGCTGGTCACCAGCCTGGTCACACACTGCTGTGGGATGGCATCCCATTCCTTGGTGCCAATCAGGTGCCAGTCACACACCTGTGACTGGCATACACCTGCCAGCACTTGAAGCTCAAAACGAGAGTGAATACCAACAGAAGAATATTGCAGGGGATTTTGGCACATTTTTTTGGGCCGCTACCCACACGGTTAGCTGTGTTGCTCATTCCACGAATGCATGATCCTTACAAGTTGTACCTCGTTGTAAAGGTGACTAATCAGGCTTTCCAACGATATAAAATACAATACCAATTGGTATTATTAAAGGGGAGGAATAATCGACCGAAATAACGTTTCCAAACTTTTTTTGAGGAGTATATATATCCTTACAGCTACAGGGAGGGAATACAACATCTTCAGGCGACAAAATAACCTTAATTCTGCATTATGAAATCACACACTATGAACATGCACACACACAAACACACAAACAAATGCATGCACTCAAACACACACACACACGCATACACCTAAATGCTAAAGGATCCCATTGTTTCCTGTTTACCATTGTATCTGCTCTGAAATACAATAGAGGTCTATAGCTCAGTAGACCTCTACCGTAATTTATCTCCATTATTTTTCAATTCATCCTGACGTGACGATACGGCAGATGTGCTGTCATTCAACGTAGATTCAGCAGAAAACAGACTGTGATTGTGTTTAGCAGTGTATGCAGGCTAATCAAAATGTTTTGCTGTTCCTGCAGAAAGGAAAATTTAACATTAGCAATAAATATTTAGAGTGTAATCATATATCTTGTTTCAAGACACATTGGCAGCCACATTACAAAACCCCATGACTGTGGTTAATTTTCAAAAAATTTATTCTTGCCACAGACTTGCCGTACTTTTATATCCACCCAAAGTGGGGGGAAAAGTGTGAAAACCACAAAGGAGAAAACTAATTACTGCAACACAAATGGGAAGCTTTAAAGTTTACCGGAAAAAATGTTTTAAATTCAACTGAAAACTGAGGTGGTGCCGAGTTCAAAATAAATTGGCCAAAATACTTAAATAATGTTAAGGGGAACAGCGTGGTTTGTCCATTACTTGGAGGACGTGTGTTAGCAGTGCATCTGGAATTAGTGTAGCTGTTATGTTGCTAGGGATGTTGCCAGGGGATGAAGAAAGAGAGAGAACGAGAGCTGGAATCAGACAGCAGCCTACATAGACAAAGAAATGGAGAGGATCACAGATCCAATAAACTCACCAGAAAGTCAGCTGTCTCTAGACGTAACATTCTGTAAAGTTCTGTCTCCTGGCCGTTGAAACAGAAACAGTCCAATTTGATGCTGTAATACTAGGGCAATACTGTGCCAATGGTGGTTTTTTACTGCAATATTGTACCAGAACCTTCCTCTTAACACCTACAACTGTACAACTGTAGTTAAGAAGCAGAGAGGATGGGGGGGGGGGGGGGTCTAAACAATCCGGTGGGTCTAAAGAATTACTTTAATTTGGATGCTGAATGCTGACCCATGAGGAACACCAACATAGACATGCTGGAGAGAAAAGTCCCAGCACGTAACATTAGAAAAACAAAAAATACACTAAGGAGAAACTAAACTGTTCAAAAGGAGCCCCCTCCATTCCCTTCACCTGCAAATGACTCTACTTTGTGGAAATCATATAAAAGTACTGCAGAAAAACAAAAACACAAATAAACATATTTCACCAGAACTTTTCAGCACCATTTTAGTACACCGGTATCACTTTCCTGTACAACATCTTAGTTTTATGTGCATTATACTGCCTGGTAGCACTACACTCATTACAGTCAAGAACACATCCTTTCTTACCCACATGTTATTGGGCCGTAGAGGGGTTCCCTGAGGTAATGGAGCGGCACATCTTGCCTAGTTTCGGATCGCATCAGAATGGGACTGCCGCTTGAGTAGAGAAGGCGTAATGGCGCATCTGTACAGGTGGGTTTGCATTTCCCCTGGGCCGACGAGATTGTATTCCATTGCTTGTATACTTGTAAAAAAAAATAAAAAAAACATCCATTGGATTGTACGTCAACTGCAAGCGCCTTCACTACTGAACGGCTCACAAGGGTACTGTCACACCCTGACGGAGATTGTGACGAATGGTGACATCACGGTCGCAACAGCTCATAAGGTGCACTGCATTTTTTTTCCAGATGTTGTTTCCAATGTTCTAGCAGTACAGATGGAAACAATGGAGAACTGTGTGTGTTTGGAAAGGACTACCTATGGCTGTGACTGAGAACTGTGACTCTGTTATAGACAGTGGATTGATGTATCACAATATCTACCCATACAACAGTATTTAATAGACCTCATATACAGTAGGTCAGGTGGCTTAAACTATAGCAACAGATGTTCTCTGTAAAAAAAAAAAAATTATATATATATATATATGATGATGATAATAATACTTTATTGATCCCCAGGGGAAAATGAGGGTGTCTTACAACAAGACACAATAGACATCACAGACAATGCTAAAGAATAAACAGGCATAAATATAAATCTCCACATCAATACCATTTATACTGATAGGGGCAACACTTTCCCTCCTCCGACTCCGAAAGTCCACAACCAGTTATATATATATATATATATATATATATATCTGTGTTGTAGTTTATCCTATGAGAATTGTTTTGGTATGTACACCGAATACGTTTTTGGATTAACTTGAAATGAATGGAAACAATTTTCTGAAAAACAAGCATTTGAAATGAAACCTCTTGGAGGGTGATTTGTTGAGCGTTTCTAAACACACGCCAAAGTCGATAGCACCTAACAGGCCCGATCTCTCAACACACTTATAATGTCCAATCAAGTGACCTCTCTATGTGCCTTTAAAATGAGTTGGCACTCCTGGTAAGGGCACAAACGGGGACTATCCCAAATCGAATAAAACTCACTTGTTCTGTGGCAGTCATTATTGCATTTATGTCACTGGAAAGCCCCCAGTACAGATGAACCAGAATGAAATGCAGGCCCAAGGGTATTTTTACTACCTTTCCCCCTGCCCAGATTGGACATTCAGAGGGACGGCTGCTAGCCTGTGTTCTCACGGAAAGACTGTATGAACAGCTGGACAGGCTCATAGTTAGGCATTCAAAACCTACAGAAAAATGGCTGTTATTTATAAAATGTTTAAAAAAAAATTATAATTACATTGTCATTTACTTTAGACCTAGTCAAGCATGTGCAGAAAGGGGGGGGGGGGGGGTTTCTGATTTACCCCTTCATTTAATAATAATAATTATATTGTTATCATTCTTTTTGTGGCTGCCATTAATTTTCATCCATACTTTTTTAGTAAAATACATTCTGTATGATATAATTTCTCCTTTCTCACTTACAGTACCTGCCCGCTCAAAAGGTTTGCATGGCCCTGAAGCTAGTTTATTTAATTGTAAGTAACTTTACAAGATGATCGTGATTCTTGGTGAAATGTAGCGTGTGCATGCCTGCTGAAATAAGACCTTGGCTTAACACCTCAGCTCCTGTATAGTGGCAGGGCCTTACAAGCTGTGAGCCAAATAGGTTTGAAATTTTCAGCTCGACAGAAACAGCTGGTGAATGTGTGTCCTGGGGTTTGGGAAGGTGTTTTTTTTTAACCTGAGAGGGCAACAGCAGTGACTACTGGTCAGAACTTTATGGCCTGGAAATTGTTGATTGATGTCCAGTCCTGAGCTGGTGACACGCAGTATATTTCACTTGTGAGGCGTGTCAACAAAGTAAGTATCAGATATTTTTTTAGCAGTTTGAGCCAAACACACGTTTGTGAACCAGTGATTATTGGTGCACTCAAAACTGTATTGCAGCAACCCTCTTAGTCCGTACGCTCTTATTCTGCAGCTTCATCGTGAAACGTTGTGATGCTGCAGGCAGCTGGTTCGGACTGATGCGCGGTTGTAAGCAGCAGCACAGGTTTCGAATATAAATACACCGAGGACAGAGAAACCAATTACAGAAACACAAAAAGGTAGTTTTAACATTTGAAGGGGAAACCAAAATTGTTCAAATTGGATGAAAACAGCTTCCCAACAGAGTTTTTTTGGGCAGAACTGCACTAAAAACACGGTGCCAAGGCAAACATCAGGGTTTCAATTTTTTTTTTGGAAGAGTGTGTGTTTTTTTTGGTTGAATTAACACACGTCTGGAATAAAAGTAGGAGTTATGTTGCTGGGGACGTTTCCAGGGTGATGCGCTACCCCTGTTTGCTTCCAATACTGTGGGGACAAAATTAAGCTGCACCAGCTGGCCAGCTCTAGACCTCCAGATCTACAGTGAAGAAAATGTGCTAATGAACCACCAGAAGAAACAGATCTACAGTTTCACAATTAAGTGCAAAATAATTAAAAAACTAAAGAAAACACTGAAACATCTCCCTTATTCTCATCCTCTACTTACCTTACATATTAATAAATATAATCTCAATTAAGAGGAGCAACTAAGTAGACATCTATAGTAAAATAACTTGTATGTAGTAACTTAGAAAAGAAATTAATTTTAAAAATCACCCACAAAATATAAAAGAGATTAAAACATAAATATGAATACGCAATTAATGTGTCTGATATGCCGTGCACTATAAATTCCCAAAACCATGCGCCCTACTTTTGAGGCACGGCATACCCCGTGAATTTTAAACTGGGGACGGGGATCTCTGCAGTTGCGCTAGAGACCAGAGCCATGCAGTGTGAACTTCTTCTTTCTTCAGTGTTTCTTCAGTACTTCCTGTCCTCTGCATGCCGGGCTGTTTCCGCACGAGGCCGTCTCGGCGTGCGTTGAGTGGCCGGGCAGGTGGGGGGGGGGGACGGTTCAATCTAAAGGCAGCTCTTCAGTGAGCTAATATCAGCGAGCCATCCTCTCTCTCCCTTTGTCACGTAAAGCTCCCCCCGCCCCCACTATTCATTTCACACACATACACACAAACCCCCCCTCCCACGCACAAATCCTAAACACCACAAAGAAGAGGCTTTAAATCAACCTCCGGATAAATGAGGGAAGCCTGGGCAGAGAGGTATGCCTGTCTCCTCAAGCGTAAAGGGCACCGCTTCAATAAATATTTTAACATGGGAGCCGAAAGGCGGGTAAATAAATAACACCAAGCCGGTACGGAATCTCAGGCGGAACTGCTGATAATACACCTCTCCCTCCAAGTGCAGGGGGGGGGTTCAGGGTTTAGGTGTGAGGATGTGTGGGGGTGAGTGTGTGGGGCAGGGCGTAGCTGCTGAGTGACTTAGCCTCGGTCCTATTTCCACCGCGGGTGAGATACGACAGGCAGTGTCGTCTATTCGTGACTCTTTGATGGCATTTTGTGCTTGCTTTAATGCTCAGGGTATATTATTAGCTTATTTGGAAAGTCTCTTAAAAGCCCCCTGCCAGATGCATGCCTTTTTCTTCCTACCACATGACTCCTGCACTCACACAGTGACACCACCCCCACACCCCCCATCCCCCCCGAACACAAACAAACTGCACCTGGGTGAGCTCAGAAGCTCATGTTTTATATTTGCAGGTAAGGCAAGGTGTGTACACAGTAGAGACCCTGTGAAGGATTTACACAGCAATGAGCATCTAAGAAAAGAAACCCAAAGACCACAGATCTCCAGCTGTTCTTTTACAGACAGCAATGGTGGGGCTCCAGAGGCCGCACAGACTGTGTAAATATCAGAGAACTGAACACTACTTCACCATGAATTTGGCTTAAAATATAAAATTTTATTTAAAGGTTTAAAGGTGTGCTTCAATGCTTCCCAACATAATATGTATAATTTTTTTTTTGTTTTAAACCAAAACCTTCAGGAGCAAAGTATTGTTAAATGTACACAGGTGGCTAAAAGGATGATCAGTTATTAAGAGTAAACAGCATGCAGAGCAAAAACACTGAGACTTGCCCAAGGCCTGCTATGATCAAAACGGTTTCCTTGCCCATAAAAAGTCTCTCAAAATCAATACGTGCTCTGAAGACTAAGTGTGCACAGCAAAATCCTTTTATTTTTAATTGCGTGTTCATTCTGTACATTACTGCTTCAAAACAGCAGTGGGTGCCAGATTAACATATGCCAACATCATTTTTTGATGTCTCCAGATTCCGCCTTTTCCCGTTTTACAAGATTACAGTTTCTTGATGTGAGACGGGAGCATTTGCAATTGTTTACAAAGGATTACGGGATTGCGCTGAACCTCCAGAACGACGTGCAATGCATTGAAAAATAGAAAAGGCAAATTGGACGCTTTGATTTGTTTGCATTCAACACTTGCGCCCCTGTTTGTTTAGAAAAATGGCTGCAATTCAAGTAAATCCCAAAATAAGTTAATCCGGGTCCAGCAACAAATGCAATTTGGGGCTTAGTGTGAGCATCCGCCGGCATGCAAATGCATCTTCCCGTCAAACCAGCCGGGGCTCTGTCTGTGCTTTACGAGACCAGAGCCAGGAAAAACAAGTGCAGGACGTGGTTAATACCACTTCAATTAGCATACAGTGTGAATGCAGAAAGCCCCGGACACGTTTGCATATAGACCCTGGGAAATACCCACCCTGCTGTAAAAAATAAACACCCACTTTTATAGCATTTGAGTGCCATAAAATAGATATTCACCCTGAATCTGAGTGATACAACCTAAATACCCATCCTGCATCTGAGCGCAATAAATATAGATATTCAAAAATCAGTAACCATGGTTTTATCTATGAGCCAATCATCAGCTATTTGGCTTCTGACACCTGATTATGACATCACAGTACATGACACTTTGCCATAGGTTCCTATTATAGCTGTCCCCAGGTAAGATGGCTGCCAAATCATTCCATTTCAGAATTCCAAATTACTATTACATTGCATGATATGTAACATCTATGGTTCTATATCTATGGTGGTGTGTTAGACGCACCAAAGCTGCACTCAATGGAGTGACATTCTCATTTTCATGACAAATAAAAATAGTCAAACAAAAACAACATGAGAGGGAGCATTCTGTACATTGTTTCCGTTCGTTGATTTTTCTGTAGCTTAAGAAAAAAATAAACCCTCAACAAAAAATAAATGACTGTAATAAATAAAATAAGAGACACATTAATTCTCAGCGCAGCCTGAAACACAACAGGATGGCTAAATGTCTTACTCAGCTTCTGACAATGTGGGGTCTTGTTTAAATTTAAGTGAATCTCACACGGTAGAATGTTTAGTGTTAAATTAACTCTTACAGTGTGCAGGTGGTCCCTACTGGGCTCATATAAACTCTGGGTTGACTTAACACTGGGTTGACTTAGTTCAGCTCACTGTGTAGCTAAGTTCACCTATGCATGCAATGAATATAAAATATAGCAAAATGGATTCAAAAAAACCTAAACCAATTCGACCTAATTTCTAACCAATTACATGTCCAATTGCCTATTTTAGGTGCATCCGTTTGGTAAAGCACAGACAAGCATGCACATCCCCCAAAAGAGCATGCAGTCGGCCACCTCTGCTTTAATCTCTGCAGTCCACCAGCTGATATGCAGTCATTGTGCTGGAGGAGAAGGTTTCACACATAGCTGATGCAGCTAGACAGACTGCACTTGTGCGATAACATGGGGTCAGAATGATAACAAGCCCGTCCCTTCCATAGCAATGCTACTACCAAATATGCACTGTCCTGTAAGGGGGCACTGTGAAGTTTAGAGGGGCATGACTGCCGATTTAAATTTGGAGAGAAGTTGCAGACCGTTTGGAAAGTACCATTTGGAAAAGTCCATTTCAGTAGGGGGTTTTCTAATCTCATCCACCACCAAGCTTCTTGCCAGTGTGACAAATTAATATGAGCTTGCTCTGTTCTTCACAAAATGCTGTTCTTCCTTAATTGCATGGCCAAGATCAATATCCCCTATAAATAGGTTTCGTAAAAGGGAGCTGCCTTGCTTGTTAACGGACACTGGTTAAGAGCAGGCACTGCAGAGATCCACAAACTTTTATAGATGCCATAATGTGGTCTCTGTCCATCTGTGATTTGATAACATTTACATTTAAAATAGTTAGCAACCTAACTTTGTCGGTCAGCCAGCCAACCAGTTAATTAAAAATAAGTGAGAAACAGGAACTAGTCCAGCAGGCGAGTGCAAATGACACAAATGAGAAATATCTGAAAATACTTTTGAGTAAACTCCCTGAATTCAATGACTTTTTAAAACCTGAATAGATCCCAGAGGAGAGCAGCAGTGCTGCTTATTTATGATACAGCGCGGTTTCCGGATGTGTGTGGATCCAATGAATAATGAACTCCACCCATACTGAGGGAGTTTTTTTTCCCAGGAAGTTTTTTTTGCCACTGTTGCTTTTGGCTTGCTGTTCTGGGGGTTTAGGCCAGGGTTTTCTGTGGAGTTTATTGTGACAATTTTTTATGAAATGTGACAAATAAAAAAATATATATTCGATTCGATTTGAATGAGGGGCGGGTACTACCGTGTCCTGTCATGATTTGTTCAAATCAGTAAATCACTGATTACTGATAACGTGATCGATACCGATACAGACCTGAAGCCCCTGGGACTCCAGTGATGTGGTTAATAGGTAGGCTAAAGCTCCTGGGACTCCAGTGATGTGGTTAATAGGTAGGCTAAGGCTCCTGGGACTCCAGTGATGTGGTTAATAGGTAGGCTAAAGCTCCTGGGACTCCAGTGATGTGGTTAATAGGTAGGCTAAAGCTCCTGGGACTCCAGTGATGTGGTTAATAGGTAGGCTAAAGCTCCTGGGACTCCAGTGATGTGGTTAATAGGTAGGCTAAAGCTCCTGGGACTCCAGTGATGTGGTTAATAGGTAGGCTAAAGCTCCTGGGACTCCAGTGATGTGGTTAATAGGTAGGCTAAAGCTCCTGGGACTCCAGTGATGTGGTTAATAGGTAGGCTAAAGCTCCTGGGACTCCAGTGATGAGGTTAATAGGTAGGCTAAAGCTCCTGGGACTCCAGTGATGTGGTTAATAGGTAGGCTGAAGCTCCTGGGACTCCAGTGATGTGGTTAATAGGTAGGCTAAGGGAATGCAGATGCTTGTATTGCTAGTGGCAGGCGGTTAGGTGTCCACATGCAGAGAGCTTTCATGTTGCTGGAACTGTTTTGCATTTGGTCCAGAGGGAAGAGTACCTCTTATTGGCCCATGGACATGACTTCCAGCTGCAACTTCCCCAGGTGGCCACCCATACAATTCGAACTAAGCCCTGCCCTGCTTACCCGTCAGGGCTTGATTTGTAACTGCAAACAGATCATTGAATTGCCGGTATAGTTTTACCTAATCAAATAAAGGTCATACTAAAACTAATTAATTCATATTTTAAAAAATCTAATTTCTTATGGTGTTTGCCGTAAACACCCAATAATTCTCAGTTGGTATTTCATTAAAAAAGAAAAAGTTTCAATGAAGTTTAATGAGATTTTAATACCTCTAGGGGAAAAAAACCTATACCTGAAAATAACACTTAATAGCAAGTCCCTTGTGAACATAAACAACGTTTAATATCACAAGGTCGCTAGTACCTGGCTCAATGTAATGTTGAATGACAAAAAAGCACCGGGAAAGTGAAAGTGAGGTGCTTAAATACCCCGCAGGTAGAAGCACAGGTGAAACCAGGATGAGAACCGCAACGGAAAAGAAAACAATAACCCACGAACCATGACACACATTGTGGCTTTTGAGCTAGGCTGCACACCACTCGCTCCAAATAAGCACACGTTTATTTTCTTGTTCATTCATAAGCATTTAAAGTTAACCCTCACAGAAAAATCATTAGCTTTCCTGTTGCGTATAATACTGGAGAAACCCGCATTGGCATGTGAGTTTTAAAGGAGGTGGCATTGCCAAATATAGATAATAAAATGGGCGTGTGAGCATGGTAATTCATAATGATGTGAACGCGCTTCCTAATATAGCAACGATCAAGTCTGATTCATCATACATTTACACTCAGATCAGTGATTTACACAAGTTTGATGAATCACACGTGAAAATTTTGTACGCAAGCTAGATCCGTCAAATATGCGCTCTTTTTTACGACCATATTGATAAATGAGGCTCATTGTCACACAGGTGCCTTGGTTTGTCAGATTGAGAAAGTCAGTTCATTTTTATGAACATTTACTTTGTGAAGGCTAAGAGTAACGTTTTTACTCTGCGTAGACGGAAATGTTCATAACATTAATACATTTTTGTGATGTTTTATTAATACTTAATCTTACCAAGAGCTACAGCATGATGCGTAACGTGATCTGTTCCTGACTGTCACTTTCGGAAAACCCCTGTGTTAACTCAATCGTTCAACATGCCACATGCTTCTATATGGCTTATACCTCAGTGACATGGTGCCCACACTTGAGACTGCAAAGCAGACAAGCCCAACCACATCCCCAAAGACTGTTACTCAATATGAGCAGTCTGATCAAAATGCCAATAAACCCCAGCGGGAAGCCATGCTGAAGAGATCGCTCATGGCAACTCTCAAACTCTCCATGCTCCATAATTTCATTGCGCCAGAGATTATTGCAGGATGCCTTTCATCTAATTTTAAATATATACATTTCTGTTACCATCCATTCCACCTTTAGTTTAAACCAGGCTGGCCAGAGAAAGATGGGCTCCCCCTCTAGCCAGGTTCCTTTCCAGATGTCTTTCCAGTGGGGAGTTTTTACTTATTTTTGCTGGTTGGGGGTTCAGGCCTGGTTTTTGCCTCTGTACAGCATCTTTGTGACAGTTCTCTGTAAAAAGCGCTATACAAATAAAATTGAATTGAATTGAATTGAATTGAATAGTTCAGTGTTCTTGCTGTTGCATTTTGTATTTGTACGCTGCTTGTCTTGCGCTTGTTAATTGACTATTGTTTGGCTTTTGCCTGGCTCTATTGTCTGTTGTTGCCGGCTTGTCTGTTCTTATTCTGCTTTGCTTATTTAGTTTATTTTTAACCCCCCCTTCTCTACGCCTCCTCAAGAGTTCTTTTGACTCTTGCCAGACCGTCATTGTAAATAAGATTTTGATCTTAATTAGCCTGCCTGGTAAAATAAAGATAAAATAAAACATTATCTAAAAGCTTCCCTTTTCTTTTCTCTTTTTTTAAAAAGTATTATGTACTTCCTGTAGAAATGGCTTAAAGTAAACCATATAACAAGCAGTTCTGGAGGCCAAAAGGACAAAACATTTCTAAAGATTGTACGCCTTGAAGTAACTGCATCACTTGACCCTGTGCTACAAAGCTGTCATCATGGCCCTCTTATGCTTATATGCTACATAGAAAATAACCTTCAATCCCTTATCATGAGTTTGGTATAAAAAAAAGATTTAAAAAGAAGCAAGATCAAAGATAGCGCTTGACATATTAGAACAGCAATGTTCAACACCGCAACCCTTGTTGGCCCCTTCTTTCCTCCAGTACAGTATTTTTTTTTCATTCAAACTAGAAATTGCTTCTGTTCAGATTGATACGCTGATTCTCAATAAAAAAACTATTGTGGAATGGAAAAACCAGGCGAAAAGACTGGGGAAAAACTAATTTATCACAGGGAATATTTATTTATTTTATAGAATATTTACTGACGTGTCAATTCGCACAGGATTGCTTTAACCTGGGGTTAATTTTACAGGGCATTTAACAGAAGGTAAAAGACGCCGGAATCTTTACTGGCGCGGGAGCGCGCAGTCCGTAAAAGTTACAGACATGGCAGATTCAGAGAGGTCCTCCTGTAATTATTACATTACCCACCTCTCCCAGTAGAACTTATCCCTTCCGAATAAGGCTTTAGAGCAGAGGTAGCCAACATGGTGCCCGCGGGCACCTGGTAGCCCGCAGCGACCACGTGAGTCGCCCGCGAGGCATGTTCTAAAAATAGCACTAATCACCATGGAGATCTGTCTAAATAAAAATTGTCCCGTAAAACTTTAGTTTCACCAGAAGAGGGCGGTGTTGTCTAATAAAGTATTAAACAGGGCAATAAAAGGAAGTAATAATATCTAAGTCTCTTCACATATATTATTATTAAAAGGTGATCTGTGCAACTTTATGTTATTCAGGAAGTTTGTATCAAACAAGTAGCCCTCCGTACTACTCAGTACCCTTGAAGTAGCTCTCAGTTTCAAAAAGGTTGGTGACCCCTGCTTTAGAGAAACCTCCTCTGCCACTCACACAGCACATAAAGCATGCATAACTCTTTGCGAGTTTGTTTTTTTTACACATTTTTCACAGAAACTGTTGAGAATAGGCTGTTGGGTCGAAGTTAGACCTGTTCAACCCAAATCCCTATTCAGTTTACAAAAATGGCAATTACCACAAACTAGGAGAGTGCTCTGAAAGAACTCCACTTTATGCTTTGCAAAGTGGTGCTGTCATTCAATTTCTTCCGATGGATTTTTGGATTCATTATTCTTGAGAATACCATTCCTACCTATCCACATGCAGAATCAATACCCATGGTATCAAACGTCTGCCTGGTTTTGATACAGGATGTCAATTTAATGAGACGTCGCAATATACCTAAGTCTGTTCTCTACCAACAGAAACAACGTTGTAATTTTATTACTCTTCTGCAGAGTTTAACTGCTTCAAAGAACCTGCAAATTCTAATTCATAAGAATCATTCAGCCATTACAGTTAATAACCTCCCAAACCGTTTATTTAAACTCCTACACCACACCCTAGACTTCCTTTTGAGAGTGAAATTTTTAAAGATTCACACCTACCCCTCTATTCCCAAGAACTTCTTAACAAGGGAGCTTTTTTTATTTGCTCTAAATATTGAGAAAGCAGACTGCAGAATTACATACAACCCACACCAAATGGCTACACCGGGCCACAGAAGGTGGCCTAAACTCTAATGTGGGGCAAAGAAAGACATTACACTTAATTGTTGTGCTAATTAGTGAGTAAAATCTAATTAACCAGGTCTGGATAAGCTGATTGCCTAAGTTCATAGTAGCTACTTGCCTGTGGAGACTCAAAGTAACACAATCAAAGGCGAAATAAAAAAAGTCCTTAATTATGATTGCCTACTTGTTCAGATGACTGGGGGAAAAGAAGGGCGAAACTGTAGAGGAGTTTGGAAAGCTCAGGTGGGACAGTGGTGTGGGGGCGAATCGCTTGATTTAAAAAATATACATTTATTTATTTATTTATTTTTCGCTAATTAAGTGAGCGAAATTAGACTAAAGCAGTGCTTTCTTCTTCCATTTTTCAATTACACGGGGATAGCCGGCTTTACATATCCCATCTCAAAGCCCCCCACAGAGCGGGAGATGAAAGAAGAGATGAGGTTTTTCATCCTAGTTAGGCAGGGTTCACATGGGTGGGCCCGCGGGACCATTGTACCCTCAGGCAGCCAAAGGCAAAAAGGCAATTTGTGTGTCTTGGAATAACAATTTTATTCTGCCTTATTTTGTTCGGCCTGGGGGTCAAGGTATTTAATTAGGCAGTGAAATCCGGTGCTTTGTTATTGTAATATCAAAAAGTGTCCTTTTTACACCCTCTTTTGGCGCCCACACGCCTGCTCTGCGCTCTGTTCGATACCCGTGAAAAAATAATCACACACTTTGGGAGGGAAAATGTAATGTAGAATACTTTAAAGGGTAATACTTTTAGAATATGTTTTAGGATAAGTGTTTGCTATGAGCTCTTTGAGTTGAGAAGCATTCCTGTACTGAGTTGACTTAAAAATGAAGTAGTCCCATCATAAACGTATGTCATGTTACTGGCACAGGGCTTTGTAGAGTCCCGACAAGCAAGTCCAAGAGACAAAACCTAACCGATGACATGTCAGAATGTTTCTGAAAAGCAGAGCCCCAACAAACTGAATATTATCACAGCTGAAAGTGACTTCCAAACGAGACACGTGGACCCTAACCACATTTTATCTTTATGACAGATTTTTTGTAGTACCTGCAGAACATAATTCAAGTATGATCTTCTAGTAACCACCTAGTAACACTCTAGCAACCAACCAGCAAGACCCTAGTAGATACATTGGATTAGAAAATGCAACAAATCCCCAAGAAGATTAAACAAACACTGGTAAAACTTTGACACAAGAGGGACCAAATTATTCCTACTTAAAGACTGCAGTACACTGAATGGCCAGTACAATTTTTTTCCCCCCAAAAGGCCCTCATAAGGGGTAACTTATATTTTCCTAAACCTAGTAACACCCAACACTTAGCAACCACCTACTGCACCCTAGCAACCACCTACTATGACCCTAGCATCCATCTTTATGACAGATTTTTGTAGTACCTGCAGAAGATAATTAAGATATAATCCTCTCTTAAAGTGCCTGGATATATAAAAGCTATGGGCTTACTATATGATAATTGGACAAAAAGATTATGTGTTTGATCTCTTGTGTAAAGGGCACTTTTTGTATAGCATGTTTAGGGCACATTATGATTAGTTAGCATGCCATGCTGTGAGCTTAGCTTGTGACCTTATTCCATTACAGCTACAATGTCCATAAAAAATAAAAGAGCGATTTGAAGCATCACGACTGGTATAAGCTGTTGCGTGTGATGACTCAACCGTCAACAATTTGCTGCAATCTCTTCGTCTTTGACCGATGAAATTCATACCGTCAATAAAAGCCCCAGCATCACTAGTATTGCTGTGCAGTGTTTGCAGTGCATCTAGAAGCCTCATTATGGAACTGAATTGATTAACCACTAATCAATTAGCTAATGAGATGACTGTGCTACACACTGCATTGTGATGTTTCAGAAAAGTCTAACATTTAAGCTTCCACAATGAAATCACATGAGGATCGCTATTGATGACTCGCATTATAATTGCTATGGTGAAGATTATTAAATTATTAAATACATTTTTCAGCTGGGAGTTCTCTGAAAATGAGATCCTGTCTTAATGTCAGATTTACAGTTCTGTTCTATTTAGAGAACACAATCAGCCCTTTCTAGTATATTGATCTGTGAGGTGATTAAATTATATGAAATTAAATGACTTCTCAATGCTGAGAGATTAAGATACTCCCTTGACTGACAAAATAAATAACCATGGCTGTCACAGATACTGCTGCAACATCTGAGTAGATTTAATTTTACATTAAAACTATAAAAGTACTATGTTATAATTATCTCAGACTATATCAGACTATTTTACACTCATTTCAGCATTGCAGTTCTCTTGTGGAATATTTAGACATCATTTTTTTTAAATAAATTTGGCGCCCAATGTGGGCTGAACATGTTCAATTCCCATTCTAATTTGGAATGTCCAACCGCAGCCACGTTGATGTGTAAACACCACTGCTAATGTGGGAGAGTTTATGTGTCTGCGGTTCTCTTCCTAACCACGTGGTGTTGCCAGCTGCTTCTTTTCACATCGCAGACTACAGCCAAGCTCACATTGACTGGAGTCAGAGGAGGACCATTCACATGCGGCTTTGATATGCAGTCCATGGGCGCCCGTTTGACCAGCGGGGGTCGCTAGAGAAAAGTTAAATGTGGACCCCTAACCAACTGTACCCAAATATGCCCTAAGCCCTGCGGAGCTACCGACCAGAGTTAGCGCCGGCATGGGCCGGATCCGATCCGGATGCACCACAGCATGGGGTTTTAATCTAATGAGCTACCCAGCAGCCCTAGACATGATCATTTATAACATTATTTTCATTATTATATTATAATATTATTTAAAGTGTTTAATTGTTGGAACATAAAGTGCTAGTTTAGTTTTCACTTCAATATTAGAAATATAAGTCACAATCACTGCTCCAATTAATTTTGTCATATTATTATTATGTCTGAAAAAAAATCTAAGGTTTATTAATTTATTGAAACTATTTTGGCCCTTTTAATATCAATACTTGTGAATCAATACTTCGTCCTTTGTACCAGAGATCCAAGACTCACATTCTTTGCACACAGACCTAACTGCAATGCAAAGTTGTGCAGTGGCAATATCTGAGCATATTATCTGAATATCATTTGAGAAAAATGACCTTTCTGAAAGACAGGGGATGAACTCCTGCTTGTCTCCGAGGCTTCAAACTCAATCGTAGCACATGCAGGAAAAGAAAATGTTGAATGTCGTGAACAAAACCGCTTTTCCACAACAAATGTAATTGCTATAGTCCTTGAAAGAAAGAAGTATCTTGTTTGTAGCAAGTCCCTGTGTGAAGTGCACTGTACTACAGTCTCCTTATAAGAATCCTATTTTCCCTGGTTGATTACATTTTATTGTATATCTAAAGTTCAGATTTCCAGCTTTGCTGCCGTGCTGAAGCTTATTTTTAAACAGTATTGTAGCGTTAATTTCAGGTTGTATGCAGCGCTTGCTATATTTTGTCATAGTGCTATCGGGGTACACATTTTCTAATGGTATTTCTGCGTGATTCCCTGTTTGGAAGCCGGTTGTAACTTTGCTTTGTGCAAGTTTTTGTATGCAGTTTTGTAATGAAAATAGTTAACAAACTACTCGTTTTCAGAAGGAATATTTTGGTAGCAAGCTGCGTGTGGGTTTGTCGCTACTTTACTGTGTTGTAGTCTGTCCTTTGTATTGAGTCAAATTGATGCCAAAAGTATTGTTCGCGTAAAAAAATAAACCCTAGGCGTAGATGTGGAAATGATTCTCATGATAAAAATTTTTTTTATCAAACACATTTTTCTGAATTGTAAACGAAAGTTATGTTCACAAAAAAATAAAATTGCAAAAAAAGATACTGTTAAAAAGATAAAAGATAGGCTAGAGTTAGCAGCAACTCCTTCGGTATTCGCTTGACTAGACATTGTGAACAGCTGGATATATGGCTGAGCTAAATAGTTAACTTTAGTAACTTAACCAGCAATCCATCACTTGGTACTTCATTATCAACAATAACAAGTTTAATAGCTAGAGAGGTAAACACGGCGTATACCAATGACGCATTTGTCCGAGTGACCAATAAAGTCGCCCCCTTCCCTTCACCCCGCCTCCACGTCAAAAGCATGTCAAAACCCCAAGCGTGAGAAAAACAGAATCGTAATCGTAAAAAATGTAATCGTACTCGTAAAAAAATTAATCGTAAACATGAGTGAGAAAAAACAATTGCAATTTTATTTTTTACATTTGTGAACATATTTTTTTGTTTACAATTCAGAAAAATGCGTTTGATTAAATTTTTTTGATCACGAGAAACATTTCCACATCTACGCCCACGATTAAAAAAAACTTTTTAAGCCTACTATTTATTTTTTTACGGGAACAATACTTATGTGGATATCTACGCCTACAATTTTTTTTTTACGCCTACGGTTTTTTTTTTTTACATGGACAATACTTTTGGCATCAATTTGACTCCATAGTCTGGTTCTCATTTCGGGGAGGTTGGATACAGTGGTTACAATGCTTCCTAAATACAAACCGCCAGCTGTTGTGTCTCGTGTCTGATCGTGTTTGTCTCATTTCTTGTTTGTCCATACTTCAAAAAGCACCCTTTTTCACTTGTTTCATGTCTCTATTTAGATATTTTAATAAACTAATTTGCAACTGTTCCTTTTTGTGTTTGATATAATTTCTGTTGCGGGCCTTTGAGCCGGGGTCGTAACAATAGTAAACATCTGGGACAACTAATAACATATCATACCTATATATTTGGCCGTTGTGTGACAGGGATGGAGGCTATTGCAGTAGTTAATAGTTGTTACAGATTGATAGGAATTTGAAACTTAAACAAGAAGTTATCATAATAATGCAATTATTTTTAATCATACAAATGTAATACAAAATTGTTTACCAGCTGATAATGTGATTAATATTGTGGTGTGGGATGGCTTTTTAAATTTGCTTTGGTCTTATACACAAATGAATACAGGATTACAATAAGATTTGGTTTGTTTAATTGGGTTCTCTAAGTGTGCTGTGTAGGCTCTTAATCCTGAAAATGTTTTCCAATTTCCAAATGCACGTTTTATCTTTATGGGATTGTTCATTTAATATGCTATGACGTTCATGTGTTCATTTTAAAACATGACTTTGCTTGTCTCGGATCACTGAAAAAAAAGCACATCGAGCTGAAACAATTACAGCTGCCCGCACGTGCTTCTTTCTCAGTGTACTGAAATATGCACTTGGCCATGAAAACTCCTCTGAATATTTTACTATCCTTCCACGCAGTAAACCATATAAGACTTTATTTCCCCAATCTTCCGAAGGGGTTTTAAACACAGCCGTATACACACTGTACCACTGACCTTATGGTTTTCTGAAGATTATTTCATGGTCAATATGACAGTGTCAGTGCTCCCTGCATTGCAAATCCCAGTAACACAGAGTAACCAGACAAAACATGAGGCCAGCCACACATTACATAGCCTGGCTCTATTACAATGCTATTCCACTGATATTACATAGTAGTTACAATATGTTTTGCCTCAAATCATTAAATACAAGATCGCCATGCTGATTTTTGTGTCTGCTGATAGGCATACCACGTAAAACTCCCTTGTAGTCAATATCACCATGATTTTTTTGAATACCTCATAGCTGAAAAAAAAATCCTCAAGGTTGTACACCAGCAATAGAGGTCTGCACAGCTGGGGCTAGCAAACTGCAAGCATCCTATTGGCCACACAGGACACTATAGCATGATGAAGCAAGGAATGACCTATTGGCTTGAAGTCCTCTGCAATTACACTTGCCCTCTGAGGCACATAGTCAACAATATCACACCCAGAATTTAGTTCTGTTTTTTTTAAAATAACAACCATTATCTGGGAGGCAGAAAATGGCTTACCTTCCCCTTCTATGTGAGAAGAATTTGCTGTTATCCAAAAAAGTCGTTCAAGGTTTACTCACCTGCGACACTGAAAACACAAAGAAAATCTCTAACAATAAAACTGACCTTAACTAAACAATTTTTTTTTCAACATTTGTTAGGTTTTTTCAATAAAAACTAGGTTTATTTGAAACAGTGCACGTCACAATTTCAAATAATGTCAACACACTTTCTAAGTTGCTCATCTTAAAAAAAATGTTTTAATTTTCCCATAAAAGTGTAAATAATGACAGGTATTATCACAAATGACAACAAATATTGTATATAACTATAATTATGTATGATCCCCATTTGTCATAGCAATGGGTGATTTCACAACTGTTTTTGTGTTTTTTCTTTTATTTTTTATTTTTTACAAAACTGAAAATGTAGAGAACACTAGAACAGCCAAGCCTTCATTTCCTCGTTAACAAACCGTGACAGTGCAATTCATCAGCTGAGCACATACCAATTAAGATTTTGACTGATGCAGCTGCATGATACCAACATCAACTTTTTTATTATATTTGTCTTACAATTTCACAGTATATCAAGACGTGTATTGTTCCTGCGTGTGTGAGATCCAGTGTGAAATTTCACCAGCACCAAAGAGTTGGGCAGAGCTGAGGGCTGGAGGCGGGGAATGCTGGACTTGTGATGTCATTTGTATTTGCATTACATGTTTGCTTATGGAGTTGTGCTTTCCCAGGGAGATTTGTCCCTGTGCAATTGCATGGTTTTATGCTCTATGTTCCCAGTCTGCATTGCCTTTTCCGCATCCTGTTACCTGAGTGACCTTTGATCTGCTCTCTGTACAGTTCTTCAGGTTGGTAGTAGAAGATTCCACTGCTTAGTGCCAGCTGTTTTATCCATTTGACCATTATCCATTATAATTACTATTTATAATGATGGAAAAACCCAGAATGAATCCAGGCAGAGCATTACATGTAAAACATTGTGCATACAGAGCGATGTCTGGATGACGGTAGTTGTCTGCAGGCTGCAGTACCATAGAAGGAAAAGGGAAAATGGTTTTGATTACAGGTTGAAGGTCACGACCTGAAATACTTTGAATTCTGAAAAGGGAGCTATTGTGCAAGGTAACTGGTTAATATTGTTTCTCTTCGGCAGCGCCTCTAATACTGTCTCTTAAAATGAAAATCATTTAATTTTAATTGAAAGTTTCTCAAAATCTGTTTGGAACCTTCCAACAGATCATTTTATCAACATTTTATCATTTATTTGGATTTTACTCAGATATTTTGGAAAGTAAGTTTAGCCACATTAGATTAGTTAGCTTCAGAGGAACCTCTAAGAATGTGTAAATAGCACTGCTTATACATTACATGAAAACAAAAACGATAATAGCGTATTTGTTCTTAGGTGTGGCGTTTCAGCATTTCTTTTATAAGTATAAGTATTTAAAGCACTGATTTTCCAGAGCATAATTGAGAAATTGAAACACTTTCCAGAAAGGGTTCTTTTTTTGTTGCTGCAAGTTTGACAGTGTTGAAGCTACTGTATAGGCTTATGCTTTGGCTTCATTTAAAATTTGAGGGAGACACACTGTAGGATCCTCTAGTTTCTAACTGAGGGAGACAATTCATTCACATAAAAATATTGGGGGTGACATGTCTCCCTGTCTCCCCCAAACCTACATGTGTGGTTGAATCCATATTTTTTCCATCTAAAATAAATTATATTAATGTGATAGCCAGCATTTTATAATTTTGTTTAAAACCATGGTATGTCCAATGCAACATACAGGATGTTTTAACAGGCAAAAGGTTGGCTGTATTAGTCTTGTAGGGCAAGAGTATGTATTAAATTTTTTGAACCTTGCTTAACCACTGTCTGATCCAACACTATTAAAATGCACTAAAAAAAAAAAAATCCTTCAGAGTGGGGGGGGGGGGGGGTGTGGTTGGGGGTGTGGGATCAGTACATAAAACGAGAGAAGCAAAAATGTTGTAATTTTGGTAATATTGCAGTCTTACAATAATCTTACACAGACATTGCATAGAATTGTAATAAAATATATATTTTCCATTAATTTTAAAATATGCTATTTACAATAGTATATACATAAATAATATGTCATAAACAATAGCAATAAAGCTGAGCACAACAGGAAAATAATGACTTTGTTGAAATATCACCTCATCAGAAACAAAGAGGCGTAGTGAATGCAGTGTTCCAGTGTGACAGCCACTTCCTCCAAATGAGAATACACACTGTGTCTTTCATGTGCAATTTTATTCTAACAGAAACACAGTCTATGCTCATTCTGTTAAGAATAAGGGAGTTGATTCAGTTGAAGGGTCTTGGCAGAGTTCAAGAATTACATTAATTCAGGCAGCACTCAGTTTTTTGTACAAGAACAATCCTAATAAATTGCAGTAACAATGGCTTCCACTATTATGGCAGTTCAATTGAATCGATCGCTTCACGTAACTCTCTCCCATCAAGCACAAAACCCTGCTGTTTTTGTGCCTGCCGTGGGTGAACATCGCTACGGCTAATGCAACCCTCGAAAAGGGAACACGGGTGGCGGATTTCACAGGTCTCAAGCCTGAATCAGACGGGATACGCGCGTGCTCGCGTGCGTTTCTCCCTGCACGTCCGCTGCTTAAAGTGAGAAAGTGGTGCCGGCGAGCACGCACGCGTGGCTCAGGTCCGTTCTCAGAGAGAGTGTGTTGCAGCCGCAGTGAAATAGCACAGGATTCAAAGGCCCTGGTTTTTATAGTTTCTTCTATAAAAACATTATCGATGCACTGAAGCCTGATTCACTGTTGACAAAGAAGAATATTCACCTTCCTTCACTGTATAAATTACCAATTTTATTGTGTCTAACAGAGTTAACAAATTGTATGATTCATAATTTTTTTATTAAGGGTGGTTATGCAAGAATCGTGTATGAATCTTAGTGGATTTGGTTTTTCTCTCCCAAGTCGCCACCTGTTGGAACTGAAAACAAGTACTGCATGTTCTTGGGATTGACAGAATAATTTTTAGTCGTCTCCCAGCAAATAACCTTAAAGGTATTTTTTTTTTTTTTTACATGATACGTATTTGAATTGTAGAAAAAGATTGACTGGGAATATTTTGAACCCTCAAAACAAACACATAAAAATATACATGACTGTGGTAACTAAATATTATAAAGTACTGTTGAGCATTCTCAGATACAGAATCTTTTAAAAACCTGTATATTTTTAAACATTTTATCATTTATTTGGATTGTTATATACATGGCATAAGTTGTGCTTTTTAGTAAAACAGTAAAGAAATGCATACTGTAGAAGAATTATGTGGATTTCATTCAGGGGAAGGGAATTTGGAGAGAAAAAAATCGGTCCTTATGCAGACAGAGAGATTGAGAAAGAGAGAGAGAGAGAGAGATTGAGAAAGAGAGAGAGAGAGAGTGACGTCAGTAATCATGAAACCAATCACGAGAGTGATATATGCCGTACAATGATGTGCTTCACTGACATTAGCAAAGGCACCTGTGTTTATTTTTTGTTTAGTTCCTTTTCTCGTAGACAGTTCATACGGGACCTTCAGGCATTCCGTGTGCACACCTCTCTGTTCTCCAGGTTTGTCTCCCACCCCCCTCCCCCCACACCCACCCACCACCACCCGCCATCCCCTGCCCCCTGCCCTCAAAAGCATCTCTTTTTCAAGTCCGTTTACAAAAATAAAAAAGAGGCTCTGTTTTTGCTCCTGTACGGTCCGGAAGGAAGAGGCCTCGCTAGCCTCTCTACAATTCCTGATTTTCGATTGGGGAGGTTGGGGGGAGGGCGGTTGGTGTTGGCAATTGAGGGTGGGGCTTAGAGGGACAGGAGAAAAGGGGGGGGCGGGGGTAGGAAGAGGAAAAGCAAGGTGTTGAGGACAGTACTGTACCAAAGGCTTTTCTGGTGGAAGGGCCGAGCCCGCCTTCAGCTCCACAGACAGACGTTGCTGGTGGTTTGGCAGGTGGACCCAGTCCCGGCTGGGGATAGGTAGAGCTTCCCACTCGGGCAGACGCACAGCTCAAAGACAGTCTGTTTGGGGTAGGTGGGCCCGAGCGGGTTTGCCGGTGTGCCGTGCGGAATGTTACCCAGTCGGATTGTGTTCGCGTTTAAAAATATCTGTGAAAGAAGGAGGAGACAAAAGAACAGAGGATCTTATTTGATGGCCTGATTCTTAACTTGCAGTCATAATTCCCCCCACCCACAGTGCACAACGTCTAGGTATGGATAAAAAAATTAAAAAACGCTACTTTTGATACTTAAGAAGCATGCGAGTCGCCATGACTACCGCTGCTTTGGGCAAGCACGGGTTACCTGAAACTATTCATGGTGGATGTGTGTGGGGGGGGGGCGATGGATGGGGGGGTGGAAGGTCGGGGGGGCTAGATAAAAAAATATTGAATATGAAAGCCGACACGTAAAAATGAAATCAGTAGGCATAAACGGCACATCCTTTTCCCCCCCAAATCCATTTGAATTCACGGTAGCGGCGAGTGGAGAAAAAATCCATTATAGCGAGTCCTCACGGAGGCTGCCTGGGCTAACTTGCTCATTGATCAGCTGCATGGATTCGGGTGAAGCCATTATAATTGTTGATATCATATGCAGCCCCGCACTGCACTGGCTGTTGTGAAGTGGAAATACCTCGACGCCACAACCCACCATTTTTATTTTTCACAGTTCAACTGCTTGGGGAAAATGGACTGCATGCAAAGTAACCGGGAATGGTTATTAAGCCTTTCATTACAGTATATGCTGTTTATCAGGTATCTCCCATGCACATACCCACACGCATGTACAAAAGTGTGCCGACCCAGAAAAAAAACAAAAAAACATTTTGGAATATATATATTTATTCCAGCATATTTAAGACAGGGTGAGGACGGAAGATGAACTTGATTTTATAAAAGTCATGTTTTTGTTTTTTTAAGTGCATCAACTTCTGCTAGCTTTGCAATTCTGAAGCTGTGGATTAATCTCATCAAAGGGCCTACACATTATTCATGTTCCATCTCCAGGATAAAAAGAGATAAGAAATGAGGAGAACAGGAGGCAGATATGCCAACAGGAGGGAACCAATTAACGTAAGTAATGCTATCTTCTTACCTGACAAGGCATATCTCTACAAACACAACGCATACAAGCAGGAGGAAACTCTGACAGTACAATAAATCATAAGAGACGCCTATTGTAACATTCACAGCCTTTTATTTTTCTTTGACACTAAACTGCTAATATGAGGTGGAAACCGCGCTACACCTACTTTCAGTCGTGTCTAAACCTTCTACCCACTTTTTTTTTTAAGTGAGCAAAATAAACACTAAAAATATGCACGCTATGTCATTTTTGACTGACGCTTAAGGCTGGGTTATGCTTAAGTTTTTTGTTGTTGTTGCAATTTACAGTACAGCGCAGATATACCACGGGGTCACTGGTGCCAGAAAGTTGGGGGGGAGGGGCAAGGGACCCACTTACCGTCCTCCCGAATCCCCGTTTCCCGCTAATGGCACTATAATTGCAACGCTTAAGGTAAAAACACATCGCATGGATTCCCGGCCACTCTAAGACATAAAGCATGCAAACATAAAAAGAGGAGTGGTCACATTTTAATCCAATCAAAGAGTCACAAATCAAATGCATGCAGTGTACATCAACCAATAAAATTCTGTCAATTATGTGTTTTCGTTGTTTGCCTGTTTGAGCTGCTAAGCTTGCAACCAATAGCCCTGTATATTGCGAACACATGCTTCAGCAAAAATGTCAAAAGAATCAGAGCATAAGAAAGTAAAATAGTTTCAGCCAAACAAAACTAAACATTAATGTTACATCCCACCTTCCACAACAACTGGAGTTTGAGTAAAGGCAATCAAAGTGGGCCCCGAGTTTATTTATTGTATGAATGACATCTTCAAAACAGCAGGGTGTGCTATTACCAGTACTTGGCTAAATCATTTGGCATTTGAAGATTGAGAAGATGAAGAAGTAGGAAGGTCAGTGCTTTTCAGATTTTTCGTTAAATATGCCTTTGGGATAGAAGATGTGTGCTGCTTACTGAACACATAGCTATAGGCTAACTTAACGTAGCCTCTTTACCGTCGCTTGCTGATCAGCCACGACAGTGTGACTTTCCTGAAAACTCCTAGTTTCGGCTACTTGAACAAAGAAAGGCTTGCATGTTGTATCTTGTACATATTTTGGACGTTAGCTAAGCAATTAAATACAGTGTGTGAATAAATTCTATGGTAAATAATACCTGGCTGCACTTTATTAGGTTTGTAGGCTAACTTTAGCATACGAATCTCACAAATGCCTTTCAAATCAATGAAGGCCCGCATATTCAGGTAAAGACGAGTGTGCATGCAGGTGCTGTAATTGCATGTGTGCGTGTACATGTGTGCGAATGTTGGTCGAATCTAGGCTATATATGAAAAAAAAAAACATTTTTTTTTATTTTTTTATTGGTCCTGGCACTTTTGATATGATTCCTGCAAGCCTGCCATGGATGCATCTTCACATGGGTCTTTCAGAATCTCTGCTGAACAGCACTCTCTTTGATCGGTGCTGATAAGAGGTCCGAGTTTCCCCTAGGATGTTACTTGAACGCCGGATCACAAGCGGAGACAGATGCTGTATTAATGCCACACACAACAGGTCAATCCTGCCGCAGAGGTATGGAGCACATAACCTTTCAGTTAGTGCCTAACCACAAAGCATCACACAGGAAGAGAATCATGACCTATCGGTTACAGTGTCTTAACCACAAGGCCGCTGCATCTCTCTAGAATGTCTTCAATTCCACCGAGAGATTGGGCAGCGCGATGCCGCACCAGCCTCCTCGTTTTTAAAAGGCGGTGGGAGAGCGCAACAAGGCTTATAGCACAAAAGAGCCGAGACACATCCCAAATGAAAGTGTCTCCGAGCATTAGTCTCTGTCAGCGTGCGCCCGGCTGATGCCTTCAGATTAGGTTATGCAGCCCAGCTCTCCTGAACGAGTGGGACTTGTAATTATAGTCGGTAAAAACATTTTTCATGGATGATTTCTCCCGACGCATCCGGAAGAGGAGGAGGCGGAGGAGGACACAAGGAGGTGGCGGAAGAGGAGCAGTGTCCTGGGTTCCTCGCCATGGGAACAAGCTTTAACGTTACGTTTTAATTGGAGCAGATGGGCGCGTTCAGTCTGCTCTCTGTATGTAACCCAGAGTGACAGGCTATCATCCATGCCACAGCTTTGGGGGCCTGCGGTTCATGTGCATATTTTTGCAGGCAGACTGTAGACACCCGAGTCCCTCTTGTGTTATGAGGCAGAGGAGAACTTCCTGTGGGGCTCCTGGACTGAGCTGGTTCTGGCACTGTCTGGATTTGACTCTGGATCATGGGGCACAGCTGTACCTTTTCCTGTGCTGTATTATGGACCAAAGGCATGTCCTTTTTCCTCATTATAATGCAATATGTACATTCTCAGAAGAAAGGGTTCCAAAAGGCTCCCCTGTGTCTCCATGAAGGAACTGTATCTAGTTCATGGGCTAAATGGTTAAAACATTCACACTTTTCACACCTAGTCTAGAGGATTACATAAGGAACTAAAAAGGGTTCCCCTATGGAGACAAGCCAAAAAAAACATTATTTTGAGTGTGTATGGTATAAGAAGGAGTCAAGGTTAAACGAACATAAATATAATTTCCTGTTTAGATTACTGAAGCTGCAGTCTTTCCTAAAGCACAACACTTTCCCTCCTTCCTGCAATAAAGCGGAAAACCCCGAGCCGTAGTAAAGGAAAAATGCTGTGAAGGACAGAAAATTAGGCCATAATCCCAAATTGCACTCAGGCTCTCCAAACATCCTGCAGACAAAGCCATTCAAAAATCTCCATCTCTTTGTGTGCACGAAAGGTAGTGCTGGTGCATTTTTCTTTTTAAGTCAAGTACTTGCCATTATGTAGAAAGAAGAGTTGCTAAGTGTATCACATGCCTTTGTCCCCCCAACAGAGTAGTGTAGGGGGAAAATATGAAAATTGGATTTACAGGGAGCGCCATAAATTCATTGGACAGTGACACAGTTTGTGTTATTTTGGTTCTGTACTCTAGCACTTTGAGTTTGAAAGAATACAATGACAATGAGGTTGAAGGGCAGACTGTCCGCTTTAATTTGAGGGTATTTTCAACCATATCGGACGAACCGATATTAAAGTTAAAGATAATGATGCCCGAAAATGAGGGGGGACTATGTACAAAAGGTTCTATAATTTTTAAACAGTTCATCCGATATGGATGAAAATACCCTCAAATTAAAGCTGACAATCTGCACTTCAACCTCATTGTCATTGTATCCTTTCAAACTCAAAGTGCTAGACTACAGAACCAAAATAACAAAACATGTGTCACTGTCCAATGAATTATGGTGCACTGTATGTGTAAATTTGCTTGATAAACCAGTGATAAATTACTGACAAACTGAATCTGTACACCTGACTGAGACTTTTTATAGATACAAATCCAGACATTCAACAGTAAGTGTTAATTCTGTATTTCTTCATGAAGCACCCCAGTCTCTCAGCACAGGTGTAGAATCACAGGTGTAATAATACTAGTATGAATAGGAGGCCATATACGGACAGCCACTTTGCTTTTTTTAATTAAGACGTCCAAACACAATCTTGGAGCTTGTTAAATCAAACGCCTGTCATATTTTGTTTGCAAAACATTAATTTAGCTGATATTTGACATTTCACGAAAATACCAGGGTACATAATTAACACTCATTTTTACGCATGACTGATGAGTCATGGTGCAAAAATAAA
The DNA here is from genome assembly GCA_022702515.1 of Ilyophis sp. 1 JC-2022. Taxonomy (NCBI): domain Eukaryota; kingdom Metazoa; phylum Chordata; class Actinopteri; order Anguilliformes; family Synaphobranchidae; genus Ilyophis; species Ilyophis sp. 1 JC-2022. The sequence goes on along the minus strand of CM040400.1, from coordinate 11,782,498 downwards.
ATGCATTAATATAATTTTATTTTTGGGGAGCACAAACGGGGCACTATAAATCCATACTGGCTATGTAAAAAAGGGGTATACATTAGATGTGAGTTCAGGAAAGTGTGTGGGCATTTGGACCATGTCACCCCCCAGGAACCTGAATTGCGGTGAACTCATCGCACATCTAGTCTCATAACATGTGGTTATGCATATCCTGTACCAGTTATGTTTCCCCTCAAAATAATACAGCTGTTTGTGTTCTCTCATAACATAGCGACTCGGTTGTTGTGCTCTCTCATAACATAGCGACTCGGTTGTTGTGCTCTCTCATAACATAGCGATTCGGTTGTTGTGTTCTCTCATAACATAGCGACTCGGTTGTTGTGCTCTCTCATAACATAGTGACTCGGTTGTTGTGCTCTCTCATAACATAGCGACTCGGTTGTTGTGCTCTCTCATAACATAGCGACTCGGTTGTTGTGCTCTCTCATAACATAGCGATTCGGTTGTTGTGTTCTCTCATAACATAGCGACTCGGTTGTTGTGCTCTCTCATAACATAGCGACTCGGTTGTTGTGCTCTCTCATAACATAGCGACTCGGTTGTTGTGCTCTCTCATAACATAGCGACTCGGTTGTTGTGTTCTCTCATAACATAGCGACTCGGTTGTTGTGCTCTCTCATAACATAGCGACTCGGTTGTTGTGCTCTCTTATAACATAGTGACTCAGTTGTTGTGCTCTCTCATATCATAGTGACTCGGTTGTTGTGTTTTCTCATAACACAGTGACTTGGTTGTTGTGTTCTCTCATAACATAGTGACTTGTTGTTGTGCTCTCTCATAACATAGTGACTTGGTTGTTGTGCTCTCTCATAACATAGCGACTCGGTTGTTGTGTTCTCTTGTGACATAGTGACTCAGTTGTTGTGCTCTTTCATAACACAGTGACTTGGTTGTTGTGTTCTCTCATAACATAGCGACTCGGTTGTTGTGCTCTCTCATAACATAGTGACTCGGTTGTTGTGCTCTCTCATAACATAGTGACTTGGTTGTTGTGTTTTCTCATAACACAGTGACTTGGTTGTTGTGTTCTCTCATAACATAGTGACTTGTTGTTGTGCTCTCTCATAACATAGTGACTTGGTTGTTGTGCTCTCTCATAACATAGTGACTTGGTTGTTGTGCTCTCTCATAACATAGCGACTCGGTTGTTGTGTTCTCTTGTGACATAGTGACTCAGTTGTTGTGCTCTTTCATAACACAGTGACTTGGTTGTTGTGTTCTCTCATAACATAGCGACTCGGTTGTTGTACTCACTTGTAACATAGCGACTCGGTTGTTGTGTTCTCTTATAACATAGTGACTCGGTTGTTGTGCTCTCTCATAACATAGTGACTCGGTTGTTGTGCTCTCTTGTGACATAGTGACTCAGTTGACTGCAACTACATCTACAACTTCTACAACTACAACAACTACTACAACTACAACTACTACAACTACAACCTCTACAACTAGAACAACTACTACAACTACTACAACAACTACAACTACAACTTCTACAACTACAACTAGTACAACTACTACAACTACTACAACTACAACTTCTACAACTAGAACTACTACAACTACTACAACTACAACTACTACTACCACTACCAGAATACTTTTTAAAGTTAATAATACATAAATATCAAGAGTTTATATCACAGAAGAAAAGAAATGTACCTCTCTGCTAAGGGAAGACACACTTCCTGAAGGTTTGCATATGATTTGGAATTTAATGGCGGATTCAGTGCTTAAATCTGCTTTTAAAATAAAATAAATCTGACAGCATCGATTTCATTTCCCAGTCTCTGACACCTTTATTAATTTATCCTTCACCAGCAAAAAAAAAAAAACCCATTGAGATCAAAATCTCATTTTACGAGGGGCGCCTAATGGGGTTTACTTCCTACCAAAGCCCATTATTGCACACGGTAAAATGCCCAGTGTTAATTCAACTCTAACAGAGTACATATGTACTCTGTACGAGTTGATTTAACACTGAAAATTTTACCGTGCAGGGCAGGTTTTTTATTTTTTTTATTTTGTGGTTTTGCCTTCCTGCTTTGGTCTCCGGTGGACCCGAGGGAGGAGCCAGGCGTGAGAAAGCAGCATCACGGACGCTCGCGCCTCATTCTCACACAATTACAACTTGGAAATTATGTATTTCGTCAACAGCAAGATTAATGATGGACAGAATACAGAGGCGGTGAGGGAGGGGCGATGTAGGTCCATAGGCCTGTGTACTTCTGTCCAGATAAGCCCTGTGCTGATAAAATTCAAGCATGAGGAGAAAGGAGGGGGGGGGGGGTAAAACACATTCCATGGTATATACTTCATTTTCACTGCCACTGTTCCCTGTCAAATGGCACCATGACTTTGTGTCAAATCCAATGTTAATTGAAGGGGCTTTGTCTGTGCTGAAGGCGGACTCCAGCTATCTCTGAGGCTCCGAGTGTGAAATGCTCTCCCCCCCTGTTTTTGTTTTTTTTCGTAGCGGAGTGACAGACACAATGATGTATTGCTCAACTGCTTGGAAGTTAATTAAATACCCTCTCCAGTTACTAAAGCCTGGCTGGTCCTGGAGCACGGAAACTACACAACTACATGCCCACAAATTTGAGCTGAGGGAGAATCAATGTCACACGACAACCTTGAGCGCTAACCGCCCCTGATGTGTTGTGACTGCTCAGAAACACTTCATTTTTGCCGTAGTCCATCCTGCTCTGATTTAACAGACACAGAGTGAAGCAGCTCGGCTTTTCTACCCACGCTGTTCAAGTCACACCTTGGAGGCTGTGAGTCTACACCACAAAGTGTATACCCTCCATGCCCATATCAATAGAAACCGTAGTTTTCGCAGCCAATACCCCAACATTAGAGTACTGTATTGGTACTGTCAGGATTCATATGTGAGGTAAGGCATAATTCAGCTGTACTTAAAATAGATATTGAATTGCAATGTAACTTAGAACCAAAGCTGTAAACTAAACCTTCTGGGTGCTAAAAACTCACATTGACCCCTTAAAACCATCGAATATCCTTCATCCTCCATAAACCTACACTGGATTCCCTATAAAATGCAGTGAACCTCTTCAGTCTTGCTCCTTACCAGCAAATCCTAAAATGCCGTTGACCCTATGTGTCTCCCCGAGCTTCCACGCCTCCTCCCCCTCCCTGTCAGAAATGCTCTGAATATCAACACTTTAACGTAACATTTTAGAGACTCACTTTAAACTAGCTTTGATTCAATTCATTCTGCTGGCATTTTTAAAACTACTACTGTTATTTTTTTACTGCTGTATCATAACCCATTTTCTTCCCTTAATTTATCTCCTGTATGTGTGCTCATATTACCACTTACGATTCTACGAACTGCTTTGCCTCTAAGAAAAGTGCAATTAAAATGAAATGTGTTCTTATTAGTTCGTGGATGTCAATGTAAAAAGCTGCCCCGCATAGCTTTCCATAAAAAAGGCAATTTTTTTCATATTTCCATGAACATAAAAGGTCACAGGTAGACCCAGGTACCATGATGGGGAACCATAAGGTGGGGGAAGCATGCGGACAAACGGCGGCGAACGGCGGCTCTGTGCTTCGCCGGCGCTCGTGCCTCCTTCAATTAAGCAAAGTCAGCTAAAAAAAGAGGACAAGGTTATTGTGATTGATGCGCCATTCAGTTGTTAATAAGGACTGGGCTCACCTCCCCCTCTGTGGACTGCACCAGCAGGTCTTTCCGGCAAGTGGCTTTGAGGTCCCCCACCTCCGCGCTGATCTCCACCCCCTTGGGGGCCTCCAGCAACAAGGTCCTGGTCGGAGACTCCAGCCTGCAAGAGGAGCACCAACAGGCTGAGAGCCAGGTCTGATTAAGGATGGTTTTCTGGGAACAGAGCGCATCGTAGATAGGGCGAATCATTAACTCTCCGTTTGGGTAGCGCAGGTCACTGGGACTGACTGGGAATGGGGTGTCCACAGTACCAAAAAATGAGAGAAACATATAGAATCTGCCTTCTGAAGTATGTTTATAGTGCCTTTAGGGTAAATTGGGATATGTTGTACATGGATTGCACTAATGGGCCCCTTTAGGGCTCGTGTTTATTTTTGATGAACGCCATTATTACTTGACCAGTTATTGCAATTTTGCCACTACGCCCACGCCCCATTCCACACGCAAACAAACACCATTAATTAACAGGCCCTCCCTTAGAATTAGATCTATGCTACTGCTGAATTGTATATTTAATTAGTTTAATTTGTAAGCCCTCTGTAATAAGTGAAAAGCCGTTTAATTGGCCAGATGTTGCACACGTGGGTCTCGTAAGAAATTACTTAAGACTTGGCCCCCCTCTTGGCCCCATCCTTTGCCTGAATTACCTGTCTCTTGCAATGCAATTCAATGCTATGGCAAAAAGGTTTCTGTAGTCATTATTTATTTTAATTTTGTCTTCAGGGTTTTATTTTAATGCAACCTTGTTTGTCTTGTATGTATTAGTCTGTTAGGGTGGTGTACCTGTAAGCCTTGGAAAGAGAGAGGGGGGGGGGGGGGGGCGGGGCTCAGATCAGGGAGGGGGTTTATTGCAGTTGTGATCTGCTGTACATTGTATGGTCTGTCCATAATTTAAAAAACATTAAGCTTTTAAAAAAGAAATCTTCCAGTTCTACAGCCAGAAGGGCAGGCTCTGTATTAGTAAGATTCACTCTTTTGTTTTTACCATCTTATCAGTTGTATTCATTATTCCAGTCTGGTTCGGCTCGTTCATTTGCCTCACAACAGTGACATCAGATGTGACCTTCACAATCACAGAGGAAAATATTATGCAGAACGGTATTTGTTTATGTGAAAAAGATAAGTAAAACAATGAATCAACATAAAACTTTTTTTTTGTTTTTTAACAGACAACACAGGACAGCGAGGACAGGATGGAGATGCAATTAAAACAGTCTGTGAAAAGCTAGCCAAAAACTGAAAAAAAAACTCATTCAAATGTTGGATTTTTTTTCTTCTCAATTTGCTCAGTTTTTGATCGGGGATTGTTGATTGCACTATTGATATATTCTCCTTTGAGAAAAAAATATTTATCCTGATATTTTTGTCATAGCAGTGTGATAATTAACTGAGCTGATATCTATGTACTGGCTCAGTGGAAAGCCATGGTTTGGATCCACTGATTGGACTATAGCAGTTGCAGGTTCATATGTGATGCTGTTCCCCTATATACAGTGCCCTCCACTATGAGTATAAAGGGTTAGAAAAAAATATATTTTGCATGCCATGACTTCCTGATGTCTGTGACCCAACAACATCAAAAAACTTTTGATATCGTATTTTCTGCTACTCTTACAAGCGATACTATAACGTCTCTGCATTTGAATGGATCTCTATGTGAATTGGGGGGTGGGACTTGATTTAGCTGTAAATTACACTGGAACAGTATAGAACACATGGTTGGCTAAGTGGCTCTAAGTCATCAAGGGTCTGACGTATCAAACAAGCCTCAAACCATCACTCTGCTGCCAGATATGCAGTAGATATGGATGGATAAATTGAAGGGTTTTTTCTCCTGACTTATTTTTCCATAGTTCAACAGGAAAAATTTTCAGGAGAAACAACACTTAAAGTGAATAAATGATTACTTTATTTTATATATAAATGCAGGGGTGCCAATAATTGTGGCACACTTGGTTTTATAAAAAAAAAAAATTCTTGATGAGGGATTTTTCAAATGTTTTCAGTGTGAGATTAAGCTAGTTAAATTTTTTATAACCCTTTTTACTCATCTTTACCTGGGGTAAGAAAAGTAAGCGTGTGAGGCAGCATCAACATCGCAAGCCCGCGCTCTTTTGCCACTGCTCGAGCACGCAGCCCAATAATCCATAAACCCTAACTTCTTGACAAATCCATGTGTCGGTCAGAACGACTTTTTTTGGCCAACCGTCTACCATGAAATGTGGCTCTGAAAATGGCTAATGGCAGTCTAATCCTGGGGAAAATAAATTATATACTGTATATATTTTTTTAAATAAGTAATTTCATGCACCGTGGACCGTCATTGATAATTTAATCAATGCGGAAAGGCAGCAGAGAAGCAGAGGCCTTCATATTTTCTGGGGCTGATGCTTTCTGCCCCCCCCCCCCAAAAGTAAGTAAATAAATAAATAAAGGGTCCCCTTTAAACCCAAATAATTGAAGCTAATGATTTGCGGTGCTTTTCTGGTCGGGTGTCTACACCGCCCGCTTTCCCCCATCACAACACAATGGGGGGACAATGTCATGGATACAATCAACATTTGTCCTTCAGTTTGACTGACAAATAAATGTGAGCTTTTCACACAGACATTCCACACCGCTGTGAAACATGAACATGTTTGGGGAGGGGGGCATGTTTCTTTAGTCAGTCAAGTGTCTCTCAGTCAAGCATCTTAGTGCTTAATCTCACAAGGTACGCACACACTCCTCCTGCATTAAAACAGGAAATAGAGTAGTGCAGAGGGAAAGGCTGCCCGGTGTGCTGGGTGTCACCCCCCCAGGAACACACACGCACACAATAAAATGGCTTGTCGTGGACAGCACGGGAAAAAAACAGGGTCTCGCCATAGCTCCCTTTCTGGTGGCGCTGAACAGTCCCTGCGAGGAGCGTGTCAAGGCCATCGGCAAATGGGATGTCAGGTGCCGTCCGTGGGCTCTCTAAATTAGTGCCGCTGTAAAAGAAATCAATCTTCAAGGTTTCTGCACCTTCCTTGGGCAATTCCATTATGACCCCTTCAGCAGGGTACAGGGGGGTGTCAGACGGGAACTTGTTTCTCTCTTTTCTTTTGCGAGGTATGTCTGGACACACTGGGTAGCGGTTCGCTGGGCCTTTTTGTTTGGTTTTTTTCTGAAGCAATCCAAAGTGGTATTGGTGGTATAGACTGATATTGGTTCCTCGTTTCTGCAAAAGGTTCACACCCACCTGCCAAAATGAACCGTTCCACCCTCAAATGGTGGTCAGCAAAAAAAATCAATACAACAACCCACAGTGTCTGCATGTGTACGTGTGCATTTGTGTGCATGTGCATGTGTGTGTGTGTGTGTGTGTGTGTGTGGAGTTGTCTGAAGAAGGCACAAAGAATCAAGTCTCATGCACTTTTATGTGATTAGAGACAACTCTTTCAGTCTCACAAAACACAGATTCTAGAGTTGAGGAAAAAACAAAAAAATTTGTCTATTTGGTCAGAGAACACCATGAACATTAATCTTGTTATTAAGAAACGCCTGCTAAAATTTGCTCCAGGAAATATAGACTTGGTCATGCTAAATAGGTTATGGAATGTGCTTGATGGCTCAATAAGCTTCAATTCATCCTTATCAACAAGCGGAACACCAATCTGTTATGATTTACAGCAGGCTCTGATAAAAACGTTCCTTGACGGTTCTTGTTTTTCCGGCAAAGTAGAGCAGATGTTCTTAATATGTTGTCAGCAGAAGGTGTGCCTTGAGTTTGGATGATAATGTAAGAGTCTGGCCTCACCAAATGCTTCCGTTTGTTTAGCACTGGGAGCAACGCATCCACGCTCTCAGGACTGTTTCCCACATGTGCAAATTAACAATCCCACAAGAGTCTGGGGAGAGGGTGGAATTTTAACCAGCAAAGACAACGACGGCAAATCTGTTCTTATCGCCGCTGGTGATAAATTTACAAAGTGGGCCTCCGGTATTCATATTATGTGTAGATTTGTACTTAATGAAGGGAGGCCATTCTGGCTCCGGTTTAGGGGCTTTGAGTCCCTGCAACCACTTGTCTACTGTGAAACCCAGGAGCCAAAATGAAACTGTTAGAATTCAGCAGGCCTGGACAGGGCATAATGATCTTTCTTTGCATCCGCGCTCTGGCTCATAAATTCTAAAGGCAAATTCTGAGCATGCCAGAACTGACATGTACATCCATACCTGTATTTGTACGCTAGCACAAAAAGAGTCGTCAGTTCCCGGGCCTGTTCTCATATTACTTTAAACTGACTTGCTGAGGGACACAATGATTTAAAAAAGAGATTTTGTGGGCTTCGCAGTAAAAGCATGCCGAGCGGTCCCATGCCTGCTGGGGAGGCGGTATAAAAAGCACTGCGTCTGGCCTACGGTGGCATGGTAACGGGTCCTCTACGGTGAGTACACTGTCAGAGCAGCGTGCTGCTCCCCCACCGCACGTTCGGTCTCAGAAATCCGCCTTCCCTCTATAAATCACTCTCGGTGCTCCAGAATGCCGAGTAGCGCTAAAATCCCAGGATGCCCTGCTCTCGCCGCAGCGAACTTGGATGAAATACGGAAAGCTGATCCGACAAAAAAAAAAAAAAAAAAACAAAAAAAAAACCTTCTGTGGTGCGACCTCAGGGGGGCCATTACAAACGTACGGAAAACCAAAACTGTCAGCACAAATTCACCCAGACCGGGGAGAATACACTTCAGAATGCCCGCTTTGAGAAAGAACAAATAACAGGTACTCACAAAAAAAAAAAAAAAAAAAGGATACTGCCCAGAAACACAATTCCTTATTGTTGTTGTTCCTGCAATTCCGATCTGTTTTCAAAGCAGCACAAAGGGCAAACGCAACACGTGTCAAACTCAAGTCCAGGAAGGCCAGTGTCAGTGGGTTTTTGTGGTTTCCTTTCAGCCAGCAGCCAGTTAACGCCATACAGCACTGGCACTAAAACACACAAAACTCAGCAGACATTTTGGCTCTTAGAACTGGAGTCTGACACCCCTGATGGAGGGACTTGTAAACGATACCACAGCTTGCTAATAATCATTCTATTCGGAAAAAAAAGGAACTTCAAACCCACTCAAATCTGTCAGGGGCCAGGAAATAGACTTAATCACTGTTAATAATTGTAATCTTTTCAAATTGAAGCTAGAATATTTTAAGAAAAAGACTTACACTGCCTGGCACACTCTAATACTTTGTTGGACCGCCTTTAGCTTTGATTACGGCATGCATTTGTCGTGGCATTGTTTCGACAACCTTATGCAACGTTACAACATTTATTTCCGTCCAGAGTTGCATTCATTTTTGGCCGAGATCTTGTAATGGCGATGGGAGACTCGAGCCACTCCGTAAAGTCTTCTCCAGCACATCACAAAGACTTTCAATGGGGTTAAGGTCAGGACTCTGGTGGCCAATTCATGTGTGAAAATGATTCCTCATGCTCCCTGAACCACTCTTTCACAATTTGAGCCGAATGAATCTTGGCATTGTCATCCTGGAATATGCCCATTGATGGGATAACCTGGTCATTCAGTACATTCAGGTACTCAGCTGACTTCATTATCATTGCTGAGCTTAGACCTGACCAATTGAAGCAACCCCATATCATAACACTGCTTCCAGAGACCCTTACAGTGGGCACTATGTATGACGGGTGCAACGGGGACTTTTTTTTTGGCCAGGCAGTGTACTATTTGCTTATCTCAACAGGGTAAAAAGACAAAAAATAAAAAGAGTTTGCAGGTAATATTGACTGCGCTGCAGACTCAGTCTCTGACACGAGCAGGCTGATCAATTTTCATCTCATTACGTCCGGCATTAGCTAGCAGAATTAGCTGGTCGTCAATGACAACCACTCTCCCCTCAACTTTGAGGAGAAAAACCTATTAAGGCAGATAGCGCAGGTCTCCCTGTGGGGGCAACGACAGTACACAACAACAACAAAGTAATTATGCCCATATTAGGGACACAACAAAGGCTACAGCCTTCAGCTAATCAAGCTGCACAGGCGGTGAACACCTGGGGGGGTGGGGGGGTGGGGGGGTGGAGGAAAACAATTTGTGGAATTAATCCCGTTCACAAGTAATATTTCATTGTCTTGAAGCCAGCTTATGAATAATGAAAAGCGGGTCCTCACGGCGATCGGTGAGAAAATTGCAAATGTGTTCGAAGCCACTAAGCGAGAAATTCAACCTATCAGAGACTGGATGAGCTTCTGGAAGCACATTCAGCTTTTAAAGTTTCTCAAGTTTTTTTTTTTTTCTTCCCCCTTTCTTCCCACAAGTCTTTCAGATTAAAACAGGCTGTCGAAAGCGGACAAAGTTCCGACGCCTTCTGCAGCCCGCCGATTGCAGACGAGCCACAAATGAGACAAAAAGTGTGAAAAATAAAGTAAACGTACAAGGTGGCCCTCTATAAATGTTCCCACAGTAGAAGTGTGAGTCACTCGAAAACGAGCGCTCTCAGGACAGTTACTCACACCTGAACAGTGAGAGCAGCATCTAAACAAATGTGTCTAATGCAGGAAGGTGCCATCTGCATTGATTTCACTTCCAGATTCTGCCCGTGCTGGCTTTTAAAAACTAAGAGAACTGCCCCCCCCCCCCCCCCCCCACACACACTCTGGGGAGGGAAAGGTGTATAGTGCTTTTGAAATAGAAATAAAGCAATGGACTGAGCTGAAACCTTTGCAAAGTGAACGCCGTCCATCTGTTTTAGATGGATGTAAAATTTGCACTTCAACGCTCCAATAACAGGAAACTCTTTCAAGTGAGTACGTTGTAATCCTTCTCTTGAGGCAATCGACAGCTCATGAGTTTACGATGTCATGTCAGTGATGTCCACCCCAGGTCTACAGAGCAACCACTCAGTTTGTTTTCCATATCATATCATATATGTTTCTGGACTAATAAAACCAGTCACCAGTTTATTTACAATAACTTATATTACTGGTCATTTTCTGCTGAAAGTATAAAAACTATACAAAAGTAAAAAATGGAACTTTACTCAGGATTTTTAAATTCTTTTTATAATGGCAGTATTACTTTGAATTTCAATGAGGCGACTTTTAAATTTCGTCTGCAGAAATATAACATACGTCATTAGCCTTTAATAGACTCTATCAAACCATTACATGTTCCATTTACTTTAACGGCATAATTTGCCACTTTTAGAGGGAGAGGGCAAAAAGCCTTACTAAAAACCGGCTTTCAAAAACCACTCTAGAATTTTACACCAAGCCAATTAGTTAGATTCAAATCAACGGCTAATAAAGTACTAATGAACATAAGGGTCCACTGAGGAAAAGGAAATGGCAAAAATGTATCTGATTGATTTACTATACAATAAGCCCTTTTAATTTAACAATTAATGAGGGAGAAAGTGGAGTAAAATATGTTCAGCAGCCACGGTAGGAGGATCCAAAATGGAGGAGTTTACGCTTATGAGTCATTGCATTGCATTATAAGCATTCAGCAGATGCTTTTATCCAGAGGGACACAGCTCTTTGCATTTTAAAATAGCATCCATTTATACAGCTGGATATATAGCGAAGCAATGCAGGTTAAGTACCTTGTTCAAGGGTACAACGGCAATGTCCTACCCGGGAATGAAACCAGCCACCTGTAGAGTAGGTGCCATCGTTACATTGCATGTGAGAACCAGGCAAAAAGCACGATTAACAGAGAGGACCTGCCTTTTATTTAAACAATCAAGCCCTTTAATTGTAATTTTTATGAAATGTCCTTCCATCCATTATCTAACCCTCTTATTCTTGGTCAGGGTGGGGGGCGCAAGGTTTGTGTCTTAAATTACAGTCTCGATTTTGCCTTTTGTTTAAAAAAAATAAACAGGCAGTAAAACAGAATAAAACTACCTTGATCCCTGCCTCCTGCCTCCGTGACCCCTGCCTCCTGCCTCCTGCCTCCGTGACCCCTGCCTCCTGCCTCCTGCCTCCGTGACCCCTGCCTTCTGCCTCCTGCCTCCTGCCTCCTGCCTCCGTGACCCCTGCCTTCTGCCTCCTGCCTCCTGCCTCCGTGACCCCTGCCTCCTGCCTCCTGGTCCTTATAGAGTCATAAAGTCTGCAAGTGAGTTAGTATTTTTGAGCCATGGGTCCCCTCGCCAGATTTCCAATGTTTATTTTTTTTCCTGTAGGATTTTTGATTTAAGGTCTGTGGTTAATATAAGGCTAAGAGAGTTTTACATTTTGTTCTTCAACATAAATTATACACAAAAACAACGTTCTATATTCAAACTAACACATCAATACGTCAAACCCTGATAGCAACATTTAGGAGACTGGCATCTAGGCTGCACTGCTCTACATGACCAGATTAATAGTGCTTTTCACCCTCATGACAATCTCCAAAAGCTATTGAAACAGCCATGACCACCAGGGAGGTTATAGCAGAGATAGCTAATATAGAGATACCACTGGCTAGTTGAGCGCTGGAGGACTGGGCAGGCAAGTATGAAACCCGAGTGATGGTGACGTGACGTTGGCGGAATGTGACCGATCGTTGTATTTGAGGATATTATCCTCTTGAACAAAACGTGTGAATATCATAAGCCTTTGTTTGCCACAGATCTTATTTTCTTCATTTATCCAAAACCCTATGAAAAAAAACACTGGATATCCGCAGAGGGAATCCATGGCAGAATAAACTTCTGGGTTGGCCTCCTAAAAGATGTAATTACTGTAACACTGTCATTTGAAGTGGATAATGAGCTTTTTCGCTCCCTGCCATTTCTCTGACCTGGTGTTTTTGGACAGGGGCATTAACAGTATAGTGTGAGACACGGAGGATCATGCAATCAGCAATCACAGAACCCAGCTGTGTGCAACGCCAACACCCAACATCACACCTGCTGTTTCACACTTGAAAAACTACGTAGATTAAGACATTGTGTGATTTTTCTTATCATAAAGGTTCAAGAGGTTGCCATTAACAGCCAATGAGTTCTGTAGCTGGGATGTACTCGCGAATGGGATTTGTGCACTTAACAGTACTGTCGAAAGTACAAGCGTCTATCAAGCTGAAATGTGGACACCAAAAAAGTTTTTTTGCTTGTATAGCATTAACACACACCTCATAAAAAAACATATGGTTATATTTCCCCCTGGAGTCTAATCAAATACGAAAAAATTAATAGCAATTGTGCTTTGATAGCAGATGCAAATTCCGATGTGCTTTCATTATGGCAGAGCATTTCACTCAATAAAGTCGACGCTTGCTATGACATATTGTGGATTTTGTTGCATTGATTTGAGATATTTGTTGGAATTAAGTTATTACATTCAATTTCTTGGGGTGTGTTCTTGCAATACAGGAGCTGACTGTGTTTGATAAGAAAATTATGCATAACTTGCATAGCTACTAATGAAACTTATCTTGCTTTTCCTCTTTTGAAGGTCAGTATTATGTCCTTTTCCGCTGCTTAGAATCTTCTTCCATTAGGAGAGGTATATAGTGGCTGTAATCGTGTTCAATGAACTGGCTTTGCCAAAGGTATAGCTCCCTGACAGTCGTTGGAATAAATCGCTATATTTGTCAAAAAGTCATGCCTCCGACCTGGTGATTGCTTTTCTACGACAAGCCCCTGAATGAAATTTTTTTAATATCACTTTAAAGTTTACAAAAAGCACAATACATTCCAATAAATAAACTGCCTCAGACAATCTCTTTCTATTAGCAACACACAAACTAGAAATGTAGATGAGCGCCATACTGCAAGCCAACAAATTATTGCTCTTCACCAAACTATGATATCCTTTCAGGTCCAATGTCTTGACTAAAAATGTATAATGCGCTTAGTGATAAAACGTGTGGTGCCACAAGACACACGGGCTTGCTTGAATTACCGAGGCTGTGCAGTCAGATGCCATTTGATTAAATACACCAACAGGATGTGGGTTCCACTTTGCCATGATTTCTGCTGAAAGCATGAGTGAAACAACTTAATTCATATAAAGCATTCCCAAACACACCCGGAAACCAAATACAGAACAATGATCCATAATAAAAAACGTAGCAATACTTCATAATCACACATAATTTTCTTATCTTGCCATCAAGCGAAACTAAAGTGTTCTAATTACACGCATTGATAAACTTCTACTTTGTGGCAATTGACACAAATGAAACTTTAGGCAACTGTGTCCCTTGTGCACATCTGTAAAGGCAAAGATGATTAACGCAGCGCTTTGATCTGCGCTAACAATTGATTAATTTCACGACGGCGTCTGTTCATTACATCACACTGTAGGAACAGAAGAACATTTCAACCAGTTCTCAGCCTTTGAGCCCGTTCTCTTTATAATATTCGTTTATTTTGAAGTGTCCAGCCCATTAAGTCAGCCATCATTAAGTGCTATTGTGTGTGTGTGAGTATGTGCAGAGATATCTGTGTGTGTGTGTGTGTGTGTGTGTGTGTGTGTGTGTCTGTGGATGGATGGAGATGAATCACCGGATCAGACGTTTGATAAATTATAAATCTTAAGCGAGTCAAAAAATGAAAAGAAGAATTTAAAAAGCCTTACTTCAGGTCTTGAAAAGGTTCTGCCCGGATGTGCGGCGTCTCCACGGAATGTGCAAAGACCACTCCCTCTGTTCCTGAAAGAACCAGTAATGACATTTAACATCATCCTTGTGAGGGAAAAATAGATCCCCTCACCACCCAGGGAACATGACGAAAATCCACAATGTCAAATTAGATGAAAAGTCATTAAAGTTAGACGGAACCTATAACTTGTAGTTTCAAAAATTCCCCATCTAATTGATGCCTAGTGAGGATGTTGGGATTACAGCTGTCCGTGTGAGAT